>BPLR01006633.1:0-62951 GCA_021605095.1 Caerostris extrusa
TTCTGCCGAAGTATTCAAATATCTGAAAAAAGATTGTTGTAATGATTTGATTATCCCAATTTTTAAATAAATAGATGTTTTATTCAGAAACATAGCAGTGTGGTTTTATACAACGTTTTAAATTTGTTTACTTATAATTTAGCTTGTTCATATCTTCTAACTTTAAGATGATCAAGGTAACGACAATGCAAATAAGATGAAAGGCATTTTTAATGGGTTAGAAAAGGTTAAAAGTTAAAAAAGCCCAATGCGTCATTTTCTTCTCTATGTCATGCATTCTTTTAAGAATAATGAAAGTAATGATATCGATAATTCATTGCTTGTATTTAAAATTTTTCAGTTGAATCCTTCAAATTTTTCAAAGAAATTAATTTTCTTACGTAATACATCGATGTGCCTCGTGTTTCTTTAATTCTGTCACAAAAAGTTAAAACATGTTGAAAATGTGTCCACCGTTGACATCATGCATCTAACGATGGGCGATGGAGGGAACACTGCATTCCGTGATTTTCAGACGTAATTCTACCGCATTTGCGTGTCGTAAAAAGAAAACCCTGAAATTCCCCACCAAAAAACCTTAATGTGGAAACATTCACTTATATATGCGATTATAATCGGGTCTGAAAACAGAGATGGCAAAGGTCATAATCAGCAGATTCAAATCTGAGTCTTAATAAGATCTAGCTGAAAACGTTATTATTCAGATACGGTTTAAGAAACAAACTATTACTTAGTTAATATTTTTGTATTCAGTAAATAAAAACAAAATTATCCTGGTATTTGTAACGTGTCTGAAATCATTTGTTACGAACCAAAATTTCAACTGAAGCTTGATATATCTTTAAATGTATAATAAATCATATAACTCTGCATGTAAATATTCTCTGCACCAGTATCACCAGTATGACTTTACTATTAAGATATTACGAGTCTATTAACTTCTTTTGTCTTACTTCTGTATGGCTAGTTGCTTAAATACAGTTTTTACGAATGTTTGAGTAATGTGAACCGTTGTTCGCTTGAGTAAATACACGCGTTTTATTTAGCCATGTTTTTGGTCAACCATTGAACACATGACATGCACAACACTCCTATTTACCGTTCTCATGTATTCCTCACATGAAGCTTTGGTACTTTGGGTCATAGCCTGCCACGTTTTACTGCTCTCTTGGGATATAAACTTTCATAGCCTTTCTGTCTGACCGCATAGCTATTATCCTAACCCCCACCGTGTTTCATCAACGACTACTTTGCTAAAAAGACCATGCATTTTTTAAAACTTTTCTGTTTTTATGTTATGCTTCAAATACAAAAAAAAAAGAAGATAATAAATGAATAAATAAATAAGAAACCAAAATTTTTTTTATAAAAATATTCAAATGTGGGAAAAGTTTCATCGAAATATTTTTAGATTCCGTTCCCATATTATCTTTTATAGACGTAGAATCTACACATATGTTTTGCTCATTTTCCTAAACTTTTACGGAAAATAAATCATCAACAAGTACATAAGTAAGATGCTCTGCATTTTTTGAGGATATACAACTTTATTTTTATTGCTACTTATTGTAGAATGAAAATTATATTAACAACTAAATATTCTGCTTCATTTATTTAAAGAGCAAATTGTTTATTGTTTATTTTAGGATTCCTATATTCACGTTTTTAGAGTAACTTTTACAAAAAAAAAAAAAAAAGTACATTGTAATAAAATAAAAATAAAAGTTTACCAAAAAGCTGTTGTTAATGATTTTTTGCTTGCTTTTATTCAATTCCTTCTATTAGCTCACACTCTCCTTACTATATATATATCTTGCTCAAATTTTCAATCGTTAACAAAATACTTTTTATTCATCAACTCAAATTCAAATACATTTTTTAACTTGTAGTGTATGACACTTGATGTTAATACAGTTTTCTCAAATATTAGTTCAATAAAATTAAATCTAATTAATTAATTTTAGTTTTTTTTTTAGATTTAAGTTGCATATATCTACACAAATAGATGACGCCAGATAAACTTAAAAATATGAATGAATACAAATTATTTATAAAGGACTTTCTGCAATATAGTGAAACAAACGTAGGAATTGACTTTTTATAAAAATCTTTTTATATTACTTGTTTCATTTACTTTCACTTATTTACTTATATAATGACATTTTGATTTACGTGTTGAACAATCATTTTCAGAATAACTAATTTACAAAATTTAAAAAAAAATGAGAAACTATTTTTTAAGATTTCTTTGCATGATAAGTTCTCAAAACAAAGGTTTTTAGCTTAGTCGTACAAAGAGTTTTTATGGTTTTTTTTCAGAAAGACACTGTAAAAAGAATTTCATTCAAGAATGAAATTATGACTTTATGGTAGAACAATTGACAAACGAAAGCAAATGTTAAAATATTTTTTTTAAGGCGTTTTTTGCTCTTTAGATTTATAAATTTCTTTCTAATTTCTCATGTGTAATATGATATACTATCTCAAAAAAATTAAAAAATTATAATTTAAAAGTTAATTAGACAAATTTATTAAAATCATTCCTGTAAAAATCTACAATATTCAAAATTTGAACATATAATTTGCTTATAAAATAACTGATTTCAAATGGAAAATTTTAAACTGAATTAGAATGGCATGAATTTTAAATATTCATGATTTTAAATATCTTTTGCTAAGTATATTGAAATTTGATTTTCTAGTGAGGAGAAATATAATGGTATTTAAAAATCTATTATATAGCATAATTACATTTTATTAGAACAGTGTTTTACTACGATTATATTAATTATGTTATCAATGTTCATATATTTTTAGGGATGCTTTCAGGTAAGTACACAGGAATCACAGTAATTTGTAGGAAACCTCTTCCCTCCTCAAGCAAAATGAGTTTTAGAATTAAACCAGATTAAAGATTTTCAAAAATATAAACTTTTAAGTATTTAAACTTTACCCGTGCTTTGGGTTTTGAAACGGGGATTCTCGGACTTTAAGCAAATCATCGGACTTTTTTTATCGGACTTTTAAGCAAAATGGTCTTAATGCAATTAACTTCAGATTCCAGACCATTTTTAAAAATCAGTATAGAAAAATCTGTAATTCTAGTAAAACAAAAGTTACAAAGCAATAAAACAGAAAACAAATTAATGTCAAATTTGACAACAGGGAAGACAAAGATGTGAAGTATGTTTTCGCAATATTGTTCTAAGATTCGAGGCTTTTAATGTTTGTGAGCTATTTTTCAGGAAATCCATATGATTTTCAGTTAGTCTAACCTTTTTTGATTCTTGTGTATAATTTTAAAATGTTGCACTAAAGTATTTAAATATTAGCATTTTTGTATATCAGAATTTAATTACATTTGATACTTTTTAGTAGTTTTTTAACTTTGAAAAAATTCATGACATCTGTTATTAAAAATACGTAAATATGAGAAAAAATATATTTAGCAATAAAAATCTATCACTTAAAGAAATCGTTATTTTTCACTAATACGCAGAGTTGATTTAAATAGTTCAAACATAGAATAGTAAATATATAATGAATACAGCACCCCATGAAAAATCCTGCACGCTGCAAACACATTTTGCGTGCCAATACAATTTTAGATGAAAAACTTATTAAAGCAATTCAAGATTCTCACGTTTCTCTTTTCTCTCCAGGCTTAGTGACCAACAGATTTGACAGAATGTCATATCCCTGACTCAAAAGCAAAGTTATCATTTAGTTTTTGTTTCTATATGCTATATATAGTTTGGAATCCCAATACTTTCATTCATCAATCTGTATTGATGTTTATGAAAAAGTTTATAGACATAGATTGATCTTTACTAAAAGAATTTTAGGAAGCCTAATGGATTATCTACCAAGACTGTTCGGCCCTATACTTGAGAATTTTACAAAACAAGATTTATCTCTCTTAACGAATTTTCCCAAATCTGGCTTCCTCAGTTGCGGAAACCTAAAGCGTTATCCTTGCTGCCCACTCCGGAAGAGCTTTGCGAACAAGATTTATTTTTTGCTTGATGAGTGTCAATCCATCTCCTTAGATAAGAACCCAAATGCTTCCTGACCACTTTGGCACTTGATGACAAATTTAAAAAAACATATTTTATCAGTATACACCATATGAAATGCAAAAATATTAAAAAGAAAATAATCTTCAAAGGTATCTGTCAGACATCTTCAATGTGCCTTACTGCCACAATACTACTGATGGATTATCTATTAGCATAAAAGAGAAAAAATCTTGAGTTAACAAATTTCACATCTTTTCCAGAAAGACATGATTCACTCTAAGATTTTTAAAATAATTGAAACTTATATAGTTTTTATTGTGTTAATTCAGTGTAAACTTTCTTGAAAACAGAATGAAATGCTTTAAACGGTCTTCAGAACAACACCGAAAGAAGCACAAATTAGCTACTTTGGCTTTCTTTTTATAATCGCTTGCAAGACCTGTATGGATCGAGTACACATACCCGACATTTACTAATTACTACTCATTTTAGGGAACTCCACGTATATATCCAACAGTCCTTGACTTGACTTGACTTGGTGCTTGGAGATGTATTATTTACTAACAAATATTTACTAATAAAGTTTGCCTCTACTTAGCGAATTTTCAAATCTGGCTTTTCTTAAATTAAGAAACCCAAAGCGTTATTCATCAGTCCATTCTACGCTTTCAAGAAGTATTTTTGCATTTACCTTTGCATGGCGAGATTCTAATCTGGTCTCTTCACTTAAAAACTCCCAAAGTTCATTCTGAGGGCGATTCATCCACCAGAAGGTTTTGCTTGTTTATCTGAGGTTAATGCTTCTTGAAAGTTATTCACCAGTCCATTCAGAGGATTCAAGAAATATTTTAAGAACAAGATTCATCTCTGCTTAGCGGACTTCTCAAATCGCTCCCTTAGTTAAGAAACCCAAAGCACTAACTACCAGTCCTCACTGGGCATTCAAGAAGAATTTTGTAAACAAAATTTATCTTTTAGCTGATGACATACAAAATCAAGCTGACATTGTTAGGAAACACAAAGCAGCTGCAAGTGGTCCCCAGCGTTTGATTTTTAAAAACATATATTTATCAGAGTAATATGAAGCACAAAATGCTAACGAAACATTCAAGGAGTATCTCTATCTGGAGTCGTTTTTCAATGTGCTTCTGCCTGAATATGAGGATGGAGAATTCATTGTGTAAACGAGAAAAAAAATCTTGAGTTAACAAAATATAACCCTTTAAGAAGAAAGACAGGATTCACTTTAAAATAATTGAAACCTATGTCGATTTAATTGTGTAAACATTTTGAAACGGTCAAGTGCTCTAAATGCCTCGGAACAATACAAAAGAAGCACAAATAGCTATTTCGGATTTCTTATAATCACTTGAAAGACCTGAATGGATAGAGTACACACATAAGACATTTACTTAAAAAAATATCGGAACATCAAAATCTTACGTCTTTTTATCCCTAGAAGACATTTTACGGGGGGTGTAAGAAGAAAAAGAATAACAATGACGAAAGGAAGAAAATAAATTAAAAGCTGCGACAAGAATTTCGACGGACAAATAACCGAGCTAAAAAGAAAGTAAAGAACATGAAGACAAAAAAAAGAACAGCTATCAGATCCTTTTTCAAGTAATTAGAAGACATGAAAAGTTTTTAGCGTAAGTAACTACCATAGGATGTTGGCAACGTCTGCATCAATAACAAAGATACGAGTAGGACGACTAATCTCAAAATAAATGCGTTTAAAAATCATCTCTGTGATATTTAAATTTTCATTATTAATTGGGAAAAAGAAATCTTAGGTGGAAGACTAATCCAGTTTGCTTTTCAACTCATTGAAAATTCAATCACCGTGATTTTCTTTCTCTAATAAACACGTTCGACTTTTAGGAACGTTTATTTTTAATTTAATACTTTCCTTTCCTTCTAATCGTGATTCTTTTGACTAATTCTTATTTAGAGTGGAAAATCAGCCAGAAAATGTTTTTTTAACGTTTGATTTTTTAATGTTTGTCATTGACGTTGGTAGTTTGTGTTGAAAAATAAATGCTATCAATTGATTAATGGACAGATTTCAGTCAAGCAGAAAATTCAATTTTTATTATGGGGAAACTATTATCTCTGGAAATTTATACGCCGATTTGTTTAAGTAAAGATCAACTCTCAAGACTATTTATATTATCAAACGTTTTTAAGTTGACTTTATTAGATCTCATGTAAGGATTTTCATCACCATTTATTTTACCAAAAAGATTCTTCTGCTATCAACTAAGATGTTTTATTCAAAATATAATTTTAAAAAGATTTTCTTTTTTTTTAATCTACTTTAATGTGATAAATATTATCTATAAATGCTTTTTGCGTTTGTAAAAAGCTATTTAAGAGGAAAAAAAGAAATTTATCCATTTAATCATAATCAATAAACTTTTAACACTAATAAATGCATATTAGGATAAATGTAATATTATGATTATATTTAAATACTAATAATCAGATAAATGATTTCTATCTGATATTAGGAATGATATTAGATAAAAATCATTTTTGAAGGTATAAAAAAAAAAAAAAATTGAATCTGTGTTACCCTTAACAATTTTTAAATTTAGATTATCTTTAAGAATCTTGTTAATCAATATTATTATTTAAGAATCTCTAAGGTTGATAATTTTTTTTTTTTGTATTAATTAATTAAAAATATTTATTCAATGAATTTATACAATTGTTTTTATGACATTATATTAAGAAACCATCATTTAAATATTTATACATTTCAGCATTAAATTCGAAGAAATAAAGAGCAATGTATTTTCAGTGATCTAATTTATTGTGAAATTTCTGGAATGAAATAACTTTTATAACTACTATTATTATTTATTATTATTACTATTACTACTATAATAATAACTATTATTATTATTATTATTAGTATTACTTTATTACTGAATATTGATTAGAATGTAGTTTTGTTAAATTGTTGAAAGGAAATTTTCGGAATGTTTTTTTTTTTTTTATTTAGTTTGCTATTATTTAATTAATAAAAAGTTAGATTTTGAAAGACATTGCATAGGATTTACGTAATCTCTTTCGATTTTTTAATAGCTACACAAGCATAGAATTGAAATTACTTGTGCATATTTTCTACTTTCTGAAATTATTTTTTTTCCGATGGCAGATTATGAACAGTTACAGCAATAAAAAGAACAACGCAAAAAAAAGAGCAGATAATAAAACAAAACATGCTGAAACAGAGTTCATTAATCTAACATATATCTAGCTTCCCAATATCGCTCGGCGAGAAAAGTCTTGCTGACCATTACATAGATTTGGGATGGCATTTTTCCAGGAGTTTTGGGAAACTTCTTGGTCTTCTTGAGCGCTTTCTGTAATTAAAAAATCATCATTACGCTAAAAATTAAAAATCAATCAAGCTAATTTTTAAAGACTTCTATTTTTGCAATGGTATAATATAATTTATATTCAATACTTTAAAAAGTTATTTTAAATATTATTGATATAGTATGCGATTTTCATAATTAAAGATAAAACAATTAAGAGGACCACTAATGATCAAAGAACTATGAAAATAAGTTGTAAATATTCATAAAGTGACTCCAATCAAATTACTATATCAGAATAAATTTAAAAAAAAAATTATGTTATAAATATACAAAAAAAGATAATGTAATGAAACAAGATGTTAAACCATTCTGTGGCCAAAATGTTTCCCGAAATTATTCTATTAAAATTTATTATCATTTCAAATGAATTGCAAGGGATATAGTGCACAAATTCCAATTGTGGATGAATTCCTCTTTCGCCCATATGTACCTTAAAGTGCCAAGGGTGTTTCACCGTGAAGTAGGGGGAGTTATCAAAAGTCGACTCAAGTGTTCAAGCCCAGAACAGCACGATTGTTACAGTGAAAGTTAAGAGTTACAAGATACAAATGTAAATTTAAATATTTATCTAAATCACTATAAAGATGTTGCAGTTTATTTAAAAAATCAAATGCAACAAGATGCAAAAATATTATTTATTTTAGAATTTTTTTGATGCCAATATCTTCATTTTAAAAGTTTTCAATATAATAAATATCATTAGGTGTTAAAATAATATTCATATGAAATCTATTCATTGAAGTATTTAAAGTAATTGATTTCTCAAAACTGAAAGATGCGGATTGTTCAATGAAATAACTTTAAAAATATTTTAATCGCTCAATAACATTAACTACGAGTTACCATTTACATATGCATTATTCAACATTAATCAATTGCAGAGATCCACGATACCATTCCCTGCTTTAGCTGATTCTACAAAACTCGTGTTATTTGAACCACACAATTCACGAGTCATGGAAGTCGTTCTGTGATTGAATACACGAGTGTATCCGATTGAATGGAAACATCTGGTATTTATACAGTCCCTGGACCGACTGAACGGAAACTTTTATGCGGATGAGCAATGCGGCGGAGAAGCGCATTCTGTTTGCATTCGATTACATGGCCCAATGGGTTATCAAATGCAATGGAAATCTGATATCCGACTGGATATTTTTTGTTTGCTTAAAGAATATTGGAAAAATCAGCACCTAAATAGCATTATTTGCCACGCACATGGCTTTCGGTGACAATTGTGCATTCATTTTTTACTTTAATATGTAGCATACCATACATAAGCATATGTTAATAAGCTCGCATGACTCGTATTGGGTTTAATTTCAGATATATTACCAAGAAAAACTCTTTATTTGGTATAATACTGAAGTTATTTTATTAATAAAATAGGGTGACAATTGTGCATATATGTTTTACTTTAATATGTAAGTATACCAGAAAAGGTTAATAAGCTCACATGGCTCGTATTGGATTAAATTTCAGATATATCACCAAGAAAACTCTTCATTTGTCATAATACTAACACTATTTTATTAATAAATAAATGGTGTAATAATAAGTGTTATTGCTTGATTTGTTAAAGTGACTGCTTAATCTCAGAAAATATTAGTGTGGCTCTATCCTTAATCATAAAGCTAAATTGTCGTCACACACACACAGTTAGGTGATTGAATTTACTGTTGCAGATAAAATTTGTCAAATTTAACTTCTATTAAAAAGTTATTTGGTGTTTGCAGAATCTTTAAAATCACCATATATAAAAAGAAATTTCCATATTTAAAAATAACATTCTTTGTTACGCACGTGCCTTTCGGTGGTAATTGTGCATTTATTTTATTACTTTAATATGTAAGGTATTCCAGCATAGGTTAATAAGGTCGAATGACTCGTATTGGATTAAATTTCAGATATATCACCAAGAAAACTCTTAATTTGGGATGATACTAAGGCTATTCTATTAATAAATAAATAGTGTAATTATAGTGTTAGTTTGACTTGTTATGGCGAATTTAAATACTTATAAAAGTCATTATAAAAATAGTGCAGTTTGTTTAATGCAACAAGATGGAAAATTTATTATTTCATTTAGAATTTTTGACGTCCAAATCCTCATTTTTAAAAGGTTTCAATATAATAATCAAATGTTAACAAGCTTAAAAAAAAATACGAATGTAAATTTAAATACTTATAAAAGTTACTATAAAGTTACAGTTTATTTAAAATCTAATACAACAAGATGCAAAATATATTATGTCTTTTAGAATATTTGATGTCCAAATCTTCATTTTTAAAATGTTTTCAATATAATGAACAAAAGTCATTACGTGTTAAAATATTGTTCACATAAAATTTGTACGATGGAGTGTTTAAATAATAAATAGCTGAAAGCTGCAAGATTGTTTAATGAAATAACTTTATAAATATTTTATTCACTCAATAACATTAACTACGAGTTACCATTTACAAAAGCATTATTCAACATTAATCAATTGCAGAGATAGCATTCCCTGCTTCAATCCCAGATTCTACAAAACTCGTGTTATTTTGACCACAAGGTTCACGAGTCATGGAAGTCGTTCTGTGATTGAATGCACGAGTGTATCCGATCGAATGGAAACATCCGGTATTATACAGTCTGTGGACCGGCTGAATGGAAAACCTTTATGCGGATGAGCAATGCAGCGGAGAGAAGCGCATTCTGTTTGCATTCGATTACATGGCACAATGGGCTATCAAATGCAACGGAAATCTGATATCCGACTGGATATGGTTTGTTTGCTGAAATAATTCTGTAAAAATCAGCACCAAAATAGCATTCTTTGTCACGCTCGTGCCTTTCGGTGGTAATTGTGCATTTATTTTTACTTTAATATGTAAGGTATATCAGCATAGGTTAATAAGCTGGTATTGGATTAAATTTCAGATATATCATCTGGAAATAGCTCTTTATTTGGCATGATACTAAGGGTATTTTATTAATAAATAAATGTTTGTATATGAAGTGTTATTGCTTTAACTTATTTTAGCGAATAATTGTTCTCAGAAAATATTAGTGAGGCTCTATACTTTATCACAATGTTAAGTTGTAGTAATTGCAGTCAAACAAATCACAATGTAAATTGTAGTAAAACACACAAAGTTAGGTGATTGATTTAGTCGCTGAAGATAAAATTTTCTAAACTTCCCTGGTATGAAAAAGTGTTTTGGTGTTTGTAGAATCTTTAAAATCTCCATATTTAAACAGAAATTACTGAGTAGTAATCAATGCATAATAATATCATGGGGATATACTACTGAAATGAGGTAAATGATAACATCTATAAAAAATCTGTCTTATTTTCAACTGCTTTTTGGTGCTTGATTACTTTTAATTATCTCAATATAGTTTATATTATCATCTTAATATAGTTCAACTGACTAATTTCTTACATAAAAAGAATAAAAAAAAAAGCCTAGTAAATAGTTCAATATTTTATTGTTAAATTAATGGTATTTTCTAAATAAATTGAGTGTTAATGTTGTGCGTCATTAGAAAATGTTTGACTTTTAATTTAAAAGTTTTAAGAAATTTAAAAATTGAACTGCTTACCTATTTCCTATCAAACAGCTCGTTGTGTTTTTATACCCACTGTTATTTGGATCAAACGACAGAGTTAATAAATTTTCTCCATTTAAATGATAAATCAACACTTCTGCGTCTATTGATGAAGAATGGCTACAAAGGGTCTTTGACAATTTGTTGTAGAAATTTTGACTTTCACCATAAATTAAACTCAAATGAACAAAACTGAACGTCAATGGTATCAATTCGGAATAGGGTTCAATTATCGTCTTTATCATTAAAATTATACTTTGCTTTAATATGTCACTGAAAAATAAACTACTAATTGAAAGCTGTATTTCTGTTATGTACGAAGAGAATTATTTTTATTCAATTATTAAAAAAATGGATATATAAAACGTGATTTTAATGTTTCTGCTTTCAAAAATACAAAAGTAAAAAAAAAAAAAAAAAAAAAAAAAAAAAAACATTTACAAAATTACATTTGGCAGCCAAAACGGGTAAACAATACATACAGTATAACTGTACGTACGCATCGCATTCTTTTTGAAGTTTCATCTCCTGTTTTAACAGACAATTTGATACCCCAAAGAACTGTCGCAAAAATCTTTATACATCTTTATAGAAAGTGTAAACACAATTATAAATCTGATTTCAACGTAATCAAAACACAACAAAAAATTACGATGTTCACACGCTAAAGCAAAAAATATGCTTCTTAAACTGACTATGTACCAATGATAGTATGAAAAACAGTTGATAAGTCAAATGTGAAACTATGAATTACAGCTGATAATGATTGAATATATTTATATGATTGCAAAAAAAAAAAGAGAGGAAAGTCTAAAATGTTAGTACAGAAAAAAAGTTCTAAAATGTTGGTGCAGAGAAAATTTTTCTAAAGTTTTGTGACAATTACTGTAATCTCTTATAACGGCAAAATTAAAAAAATAAAGGTAGAAAAAATGCCAAAATGAACTCGCATTACTACCAGCAATATGTTTTAATGCCTATTTTTAAAGGCATTCCATCACTTTTAAATCCTACACAAATTTATTTTTTACTAAATTTGCTAATTTGTTATTTTACTAAAAACTATTTACCTAAACAATCTTTACTGTGCAATTTTCATCAGGATAAGGTTACAAGTCATACCTTTAAATCTACTGCTACTGCTTTTGGAAAAATGAGAAATGAAACCGCAATTGAGGCTATTTCGTTTAAATGCAGCCCACTCAAGTCCCCCGACGTGTCAGATATGAATTACTGGGCATTTGGGCTTTTAAGACATGTACTGTATAAGCCCTATTCCAAGACATTGGGTTCCTCTAGAAGATTGTGGAGGAGGAGGGAAGTAAATAACTCCCTGGCTACTCTCTAAGAAGCTCTTTTATCTTGTAAAACAATATTTAATATAGTATTTTAGCAAAGGGCTATGAAACAAACCATATTATAAAAAAATTATCTTTGTATGCATATATATATATTTATATATTTATAAAATGATTAAAAAATCGTAACAAAAATGCATGAGAACCCTTTGTACAATGCGGATATCCACCAAAAGAATTAATCAAAGAAAAAAAAATTTAAGAGTTAGAAAAAGGCTCTACTTTGAAAAAGTATTAAATATTAAATAAAATAAAATATTAATTATAAATAAAATACAATACAAATATGCAATATTAAATAAATTATTGTAAAAATTAAAATTCGAAGGAAAATTCAAAGTTTGTACATTTAATCGTACTAAAGAAATGGTCAGTAATTTTGTGAATAATTTAGATACCGAAGCAAATACATAAGCCAGGATTATTAAATTTTACTTCTGCGTTTGTTTTCAAGCCGGAGGGGGATTTGCTGGTCAAAGTAAGTTTTAGGAAGCCATAACATAAAAAGGAAAAAGAAAAATGTTTTATTTGTTAAAAATATTATTTTATCCATACTATTTTCTTAAATAATAATATTTAAATGGTATAAAATAGTATAACTATAGTAAATTATTGCACGTGTTACGATTATTTAAGTGAATCCACTCCAATGTATTAAATTCTAAATGGTACAAATTCATGGTTTAATTTTTTTTTTTCGAACTAGTTTTATATTTTAAGTTCAATATAATTAATAAACATTCATAAAATTACTGATGAAAAATGTTACAAAATATTTGAGATTATTTAAAATATAACTTAAAACTAATTATTAATGACATGATACCTGTTGAAAATTGTAAAACATTTCTTTTTTTTTTTTAAGGATTTGATTAAAATAAATTAATTTAGGCATGTAGTTTAAATTTTCATGTAAAATTAAATATAACAAATTAAAATTAATTATTACGATGCTAATCTTCAGGGACAACAAAATTATAAAAATGCTGTCATTTCTCCATCAATATAAAAGCGTGTCTTGTAATTATGATTCCAAACTTCAAACTCAATCTTTAAGCAACATATATATATATACTCCTGGTTATTCATCTACATGCTTAATAGATTATGCAGAGAGCGTCGTTCTATCTTCCGGACTATAATGAGAGACGTTGAAGTTAAAAAAAGACAGACGACAACAACAAGAATGCCTATCTTCTGCGACCTTGGATCTTGAAAAAGGAGATCCCAGAACAACAACAGACTTCTAGAGAGATTTGGTTACGCTCAGCAAAAACGGTTATGTTGCTCAAGACCGTCTAGGCAGAAAGACAGAGTTGTGGAAGTAGATGGATCAGGAAATAATAGAAACAATTTTAACGTTTTATCATACTTCATGTTTTTTTTTTCGTAGAAATGGTTTTACATTAAATTTATTATTCTTTCTAGTATTTTATATTCTTGTATTTTGAGATTTTTTATTGTAATTTTTCTAATTATGGGCGACTTTTGCATCAATATTGAGTTCATGTCAATGTAGGTCACATAAAGTGTATTCATATGAACAATTATTATTACAAAAATTAATAATATCATATAAATTAATAAAAGGTTTATTGAAAGTGATCCTGATCATTTTTTCTACTTAGACATTATAAGTAATTTATGTCTAAGTATATTCTATACCTGTTGACAAGTTTCATAAATACGGTGGAAAAAATTCTGTATTTTGGGAATTCATGCAGTCAAAAATTATTCTTAGAAATTCATGCAATCATTTCATTGGTGACAAAATGTTGGTATGGAAAATGTTGGTATTCAGTGATAGAAAACAATCACCTAATGCAGTTAGGTTCTGATAGGAAGTTTTTATCCGTCTACACGGATAAACATGTGTACACAATGGTCCAGAATAATATGCTATTTTGCGTGAGGAAAGTAAATCGCATGCCTTCTCATTTAATAAGACATTGTAACTCTATGTTACAGGAAAGTCTACAATTTTTGATTGAGGATTGAGCATCCAAAAGATAGATATCTAATAAAGTGTGAAGAAATACCACTGTTAATATAATCAATGTTGATATTCAGATTTAATAAATAATAGAACCTTTTTTAATACAACTCATATTTTCTGTAAAATTAAATATAACAAATTAAAATTAATTTTTGTTTTATAATTTTTAACAAATATGCAGAGAAATATTCAATTGGAAAAGTAAAATTATTTTATCTATTATGACTATTTTCAAATAGTTAATATGTCTTTACAAATACCGAATACACCTTCTACGATACGGTACGGGAGTTAGGGTAGTTAAATCTAACAATAATGCACATATGGATTTTTTTCTTGCAGTATTATAAGACTTATATCATGCATGTAGAGTAAGTAATTAAATTCTAATATTGATTACACTGTTAAAGTGAAATGTTACATTCTACATTGTTCTTTATCATTCCTGTAATAATCTGCCAATATTCCCCTTTTAACTTTGAAAGTGTTTTTAAAAAAAGAGTTCAAAAATTTTCATTCAATATTTTAAGTTTTTTTAAAAAATTCAAAGATATTTATTATTTTAAATATCTTATAAATAAAAGACTATGAAAAGGGCATCAAAGTAATTCGATAATGAAATATAATGGTATTTAACAATTTATATATGTATTATATTTATTATTACAATTTATATATGTATTATATTAATTATGTGTTACAATTTATATATTTTTATAGTAATGCATAGATACACATGAATCACAGTAATTTGTAGGAAAAGTTAAAATTGAAAATGAGTTTTAAAATTAATAAGATTAAAGATTTTTATAAAAATATAAACTTTTATAGTATTTAAAACTTTCAACGAAAGCAAATTCAAACTTTATGGCTGAAATCATATTTTTATTGTCTTTCCTCTCATAAAGCATATGCAATTAGCCTTCAGATTTTAATGAAAAATAAAACAAAAATAAGCAAAACGAAAACAAAAGTTACAAAGCAATAAAACAGAAAACAAATTAATGTAAGTAATCACAAAAAGGAAGACAAAGATGTGAAGTATGTTTTCTGCAATATTATTCTAAGACGACTTTTAATGTTTGTGAGCTATTTTCACTATTTTCAAGGAGTCTGTACTTTTTTTTTTTTTTTTTTTTTTCTTGTGTTTTTAGGAAGATTAAAATTTGAAGCAAAGATATTTAAATATTTTCGTTTTTGTATATCAGAATTTAATTACATTTGATACTTATAGATTTTAACTTTGAAAAATTCATGACATCTGTTATTAAAAATACGTAAATATGAGAAAAATATATTTTAGCAATAAAAATCTATCCTTACTAAGAAATCGTTATTTTTCACTAATACGCAGAGATTGATTTAAATAGTTCAAACATAGAATAGTAAATATATAATGAATACAGCACCCCATGAAAATCCTGCACGCTGCAAACACATTGTGCCAATACAATTTTAGATGAAAAACTTATTAAAGCAATTCAAGATCTCACACGTTTCTCTTTTCTCTCCAGGCTTAGTGACCAACAGATTTACAATGTCATATCCCTGACTCAAAAGCAAAAGTTATCATTTAGTTTTGTTTCATATGCTATATTAGTTTGGAATCCCAATACTTTATTCATCAATCTATTATTGATGTTTATGAAAAGTTTATAGACATAGATTGATCTTTACTAAAGAATTTTAGGAAACCCAATGGATTATCTACCAAGACTGTTCGGCCCTATACTAAGAATTTTACAAACAAGATTTATCTCTCTTAACGAATTTCAAATCTGGCTTCCTCAGTTGGGAAACCTAAAGCGTTATCCTTGCTGCCCACTCCGGAAGAGCTTTGCGAACAAGATTTATTTTTGCTTGATGAGTGTCAATCCATCTCCTTTAGATAAGAACCCAAATGCTTCCTGACCACTTTGGCACTTGATGACAAATTTAAAAAAACATATTTTATCAGTATACCATATGAAACTGCAAAATATTAAAAAAGAAAATAATCTTCAAAGGTATCTGTCAGACATCTTCAATGTGCCTTACTGCCACAATACTACTGATGGATTATCTATTGTATAAAAGAGAAAAATCTTGAGTTAACAAATTTACATCTTTTCCAGAAAGACATGATTCACTCTAAGATTTTAAAATAATTGAAACTTATATAGTTTTTATTGTGTTAATTCAGTGTAAACTTTCTTGAAAACGAATGAAATGCTTTAAACGGCCTTCAGAACAACACCGAAAGAAGCACAAATTAGCTACTTTGGCTTTTTTATAATCGCTTGCAAGACCTGTATGGATCGAGTACACATACCCGACATTTACTAATTACTACTCATTTTAGGGAACTCCACGTATTATCCAACAGTCCTTGACTTGACTTGACTTGGTGCTTGGAGATGTATTATTTACTAACAAATATTTACTAATAAAGTTTGCCTCTACTTAGCGAATTTCAAATCTGGCTTCTTAAATTAAGAAACCCAAAGCGTTATTCATCAGTCCATTCTGCGCTTTCAAGAAGTATTTTGCAAAAAAATTTACCTTTGCTTGGCGAGATTCTAATCTGGTTTCTTCACTTAAAACCCCAAAGTTCATTCTGAGGCTTATCCACCAGAAGGTTTTGCTTGTTTATCTGAGGTTAATGCTTGAAAGTTATTCACCAGTCCATTCAGAGGATTCAAGAAATATTTTAAGAACAAGATTCATCTCTGCTTATGAATTTCAAATCGGGCTCCTTTAGTTAAGAAACCCAAAGCATTAACCACCAGTCCTCACTGGGCATTCAAGAAGAATTTTGTAAACAAAATTTATCTTTGCTTGATGACATACAAAATCAAGCTGACATTGTTAGGAAACACAAAGCGGCTACCCAGTGGGTCTAGCGTTTGATTTTAAAAACATATATTTATCAGAGTAATATATGAAGCACAAAATGCTAACGAAACATTCAAGGGTATCTCTATCTGGAAGTCGTTTTCAATGTGCTTTACTGCCACAATATGAGGGATGGAGAATTCATTGTGTAAACGAGAAAAATCTTGAGTTAACAAAATATAACCCTTTAAGAAGAAAGACAGGATTCACTTTAAAATAATTGAAACCTATGTCGATTAAATTGTGTAAACATTTTTGAAAACGGATGAAATGCTCTAAATGCCTCGGAACAATACAGAAAGAAGCACAAATAGCTATTTCGGATTTCTTATAATCACTTGAAAGACCTGGATGGATAGAGTACACACATAAGACATTTACTGAAAGAATAAAAAAAAATATCGGATCATCCAAAATCTTTTACGTCTTTTATCCTAGAAGACATTTTACGGGGGTGTAAGAAGAAAAGAATAAAAATACTGAAAGGAAGAAAAAAATTAAAGCTGAGAAGAATTTCGACGGACAAATAACCGATCTAAAAGAAAGTAAAAAAAAGAACATGACATGACATGAAAAAAGAACAGCTTTCAGATCCTTTTTAAGTAATTAGAAGACATGAAAAGTTTTAGCGTAAGTAATTACCATAGGTTGTTGGCAACGTCTGCATCAAAACAAAGATACGAGTAGGGACGACTAATCTCAAAATAAATGCGTTTAAAAAGCCTCTCCTATGATATTTAAATTTTCATTGTTAATTGGGAAAAAGAAATTTGAGGTGGAAGACTAATCCAGTTTGCTTTTCAACTCATTGAAATTCAATCACCGTGATTTTATTTCTTTGATAAACACATTCGACTTTTAAGAACGTTTATTTTAATTTAATACTTTCCTTTCCTTCCTAATCGTGATTCTTTTGACTAATTCTTATTTAGAGTGGAAAATCAGCCATAAATTTTTTAACGTTTGATTTTAATGTTTGTCATTGACGTTGGTAGTTTTTGTTGTAAAATAAATGCTATCAATTGATTAATGTGGACAGATTTCAGTCAAGCAGAAAATTCAGTTTTTATTATGGGAAACTATTATCTCTTTGAAATTTATACGCTGATTTGTTTAAGTAAAAGATCAACTCTCAAGAATATTTATATATACCAAACGTTTTAATTGGACTTTTTTAGATCTGATGTAAGGATTTTCATTACATTTATTTTACCAAAAGATTCTCCTGTTGTCAGCTAAGACGATTTATTCAAAATATATTTTTTAAATTATATATTTTTAAAGTAATTTTTTTTTTTTATTTAATCTGTTTTAATGAGATGAATATTATTTAAAAAGCTTTTGCATCTTCAAAGATATTTAAAAGGAAAAAAATGAAATTTATCAATTTAATCATAATCAATAAATTTTTATCACTAATAAATGTAATATTAGAATAGATTTTAATAATCAGTTTTGAAGGTGTAAACAATTTTGAATCTGTTTCACCCTTACTAATTTTCAAATTTATAATTTTTAAGAATCTTGTTAATATTATTATTTTAAGAATCTTTTTCTTATTATTCAATTTTTTTATCAATATATATTATAATAGAGATTGATAATTTTATTTATTTTAATTTGATTAAAATGTTTATTCAATGAATTTATACCATTGTTTTTGGGACAGTATGCTTAAGAAACCATAATTTAAATATTTAAGCATTTCAGCATTAAATTCGAAATAAAGATCAAATCTAATTTCAGCGGTAAATTACTGGAATGAACCAAACTTTATAACTACTATTATTATTTACTATGACTACTATTATAAAAATTATTATTATTACTACTACTTATTACTGAAAATTGATAAATAGTATGTAGATTTTTAAAATTCTTGAAAGGAAATTTTCATAATATATTTTTTTTTAGTTTACTGTTATTTAACTAGATTTAGTTAATTAGTTTAAATTAGATTTTGAAAGACTTTACATAACAGTTACGCATTCTCTTGTCGTTTTTAATAGCTACACAAACATAGAATTGAAATTAATTGTGAATAATTTTACTTTCTTTATTAAAAAAATTATTAATATGCTAAAAATTAAAAATCAATGCAATTATTGATAGACTTCTATTTTTACAAAAATCTTATCAAATAATTTTTATTTAACGCTTAAAAAAGTTATTTTTAAAAATTATTGAATGTAATTGAACATATGGAATTTTAGTAATTACAGATAAAACAATTAGAGGACCACTAATGATCAAAGAACTAGAATACTATGCAAATAAATTGTAAATATTAATAAAATGATTCCAATCAAATTTCTGTATCAGAATAAATATAATAAATTCTTATTTATAAATATTTAAAAGTTTTTAATTACAAAAAGATAATGTAATAAAATAAGATGTTAACCCATTCTACTATCATGTTGCCCAATTATTCTATTAAAATGATTACCATTTCCAGTGAATTGCAAGGGATGTGGTGCACAAGTTTCAAATTGTGGATAAATTCCCCTTTCACCCTTATGTACCTTAAAGTGCCAAGGGTGTTTTGATGTTTGTTTTTCTGTTATACTACAGATGAAAATTTCTCTAATTTC
Organism: Caerostris extrusa; assembly: GCA_021605095.1. Taxonomy (NCBI): domain Eukaryota; kingdom Metazoa; phylum Arthropoda; class Arachnida; order Araneae; family Araneidae; genus Caerostris; species Caerostris extrusa. The sequence continues at coordinate 19,829 of BPLR01006633.1, forward strand.
TTTATGTTAAAAATATCATTTATACAAAAATGAACAATTTAAAAATTGTTTTACGAAAGATGTTTAAAAACTATTGCTATTCCAATAAACCGAAGTAAAATAGAAAATGAATAAATGCAAAAAAAATCTCTGAAACTCTCAACTTATTTATTATTTCACTGCCGAACCACCCATACAACGTTGATTCAAAGACAATCAGGTTGTTTCCAGTAAGAAGATAAAATCCAAGTTAACTTTCGCCCAGAAGTAGTAGTTATGTTACAGTTCCAGGCCCACAGCGTCAGGGCTGTTAAAGAGTTAAAAAATATTAATGTAAATTTAAATACTTATTAAAGGCACTATAAAATGGTGCAGTTTGTTTAAAATCTAATACAACAAGATGAAAAATTTATTATTTCTTTTAGAATTTTTGATGCCAAATCCTCCTTTTTAAAAAGTTTTCAATATAATAAGCAAAAATGCCATTATGTGTTAAAAATAATATTCATATAAAATCTATGCATTGAATGTTTGAATTAATTGATTTGCTTAAAACTGAAAGCTGCTGATTGTTAAATGAAATAACTTTAAAAATATTTTAATCACTCAATAAATATTAATACGAGTTACCATTACAAAAGCATTATTTTACATTAATCAATTGCAGAGATACCATTCCCTGCTTCCAGCTCAGATTCTACAAAACTCGTGTTAGTTTTCACCACACGGTTCACGAGTCATGGAAGTCGTTCTGCGATTGAATGCACGAGTTTCCGATCGAATGGAAACATCCGGTATTTATATAGTCCCTGGACAGGCTGAACGGAAACTTTTATGCGGATGAGCAATGCAGTAGAGAAGCGCATTCTGTTTGCATTCGATTACACGGCACAATGGGTTATCAAATGCAATGGAAATCTGATATCCGACTGGATATTGTTTGTTTGCTTTTAAGAATCTGGAAAAATCAGCACCAGAAATAATATTCTTTGTCACGAACATGCCTTTCGGTGGCAATTGTGCATTTATTTTATACTAGCATAGGTAAATAAGCTGCATGACTCGTACCGGATTAAATTTCAGATATATACCAAGAAAAACTCTTTATTTGGGATAATACTAAAGTTATTTTATTAATAAATAAATGTTGTAATAGTAAATGATTTTGCTTGACTTGTTATAGATAATGTTTATTTTCAGAAATTTTAATGTGGCTTTATTTTTAATCATAATGCTAAATTGTCGTCAAAGAACACGAAATTAGATGATTGATTTAATTGTTGAAGATAAAATTTTGCTAAATTTACCTTCTATGAAAAATTTGATTTGTTGTTTGTAGAATCTTTAAAAACACCATATTTAAACAGAAATTTCCCAGTACTAATCAATGTTTAAAAATATCATGATGATATACTTCCGAAGAGTGGTGATATATTATATCGATAAAAGTTTTGTCTTATTTTCAACAGCGTTTTTGATGCTCAATTATTTTTTATTATCTTAATATAGTTTACATCATACATTTTAGCTGATTGAATTCTTACATAAATGAATTTGAAAAAAAAATGTAGCATTTAATATTTTGTTATTAAATTATTGGTATTTTCTAAATAAACTGCCTTATCTCTGTACTTTAATGTTGTGATCATTTGAAAATATTTGACTTTAAATTAAAAGTTAACAAATTTAAAAATTGAACTGCCTACTTTTCCTATCAAACAGCTAATTGTTTTTTTATACCCACTGTAATTTGGATAAAAGAAACCCTTACTAAGTCTTTCTACATTTAAATAAGAAATTAACACTACTGCGTCGACTGATGAAAAATAGTTACAGAGGGTCTTCGCCTTATTTTTACCACTTTTGAAATTCTCTAAGAATTAAACTAAAATGAATAAAAGTGAACTTCAATGGTATGAGTTCAGAACAGGGTTCAATTATCATCTTAGTATTATTCTTTGATTTAATATGTCGCTGAAAAACTATTAACAGAAAGTTATATTTTTGCTCTTGACAACAACTAATACTTTTATTCAATGATTAAAAAAGATGTATAAATATGATTTTAATATTTCTACGCTCAAAATAAGCAACGTAATTAATATAGAATAAAGAAAAACATGAACAATTGCATTTGGCTGGAAAAAAGGGTAAACAATCTAAACTGTACAAATGTACGGGCACATCTTTTTATATCTAAAATTGCATCTCTGTTTTAAAGACAATTAGAACCCAGAAGAACTATTACAAAAGCTTTATACATCTCTATAAAAGTGTAAAAAAATTATAAAATTTTATTTCAAATATTCAGAACCAACAAAAAAAAATTATGGTCTCTGGCTAACACAAAAACATGTTTCTCAGGCTAAGATTATATACAAATGATTGCATGAAAAATAGAAATCAAATTTGAACTGTGTAGTAACAATTGATAAGATTAAATGTTATTTAAATTGCACTAGAAAAAGATCAATTAGTTACAAAAAAAAAAGAGAAAAGACTAAAATGTTAGTAGAGAAATAAAGAGAGAATACCTAAATTGTTGGTACAGAGAAAACAAAGAAATTTTTTGTTGAATGTTTTGTGATTATTATTGTAATCTCTTATAAAAATATATTAAAATAATGAAAGTAGAACAAAATTTAAAAATTAATTCACATTACTAAAAGAAATATGTTTTTAACAACATTTTTAAAGACATTCATCACTTTTAAATACCTAAACAAATTTGCTATTTACTAAATTTAAAATTTATTATTTTACTGAAAATCTATTTACCTACACAATCTTCACAATGTAAATTTTCAGCAGGAATAGGTTACAAGTAATACCTTTAAATCTAATGCTCTACTGCTACTACTTTTGGAAAATATGAAATGAAGCCGGAATTGAGGCTATTGCGTTTAAATTCCTCCCACTCAAGTCCCCGATATGTCAGATATGAATTATTGCGCATTTGACTTTTAAAACAACCTCTGTATAAGTCATATTCCAAGACATTGGATGGACTCTGGAAGTGTGTAGGAGGAGTGTAATAAATAACTCACTTGCTATTTTAAGAAAAGCTGTTTTAACTTGAAATCAATATTTAATATGATGTAAACATATAGTATATATATAATATATATTAAACATATATATATATATAACATATATATATATATATATTTCTAATGTAGCTGAGAAACACTTAGACAGCTTTGTCTTGGATGCCTTAAAGCGCTGCACACGTTACTCACTTTTACCCAGGGGCGCGTGTAACTGGAAGATAAGCTACGGACGCGGAGTAACAATGCCCCCTCAACGCTCCTATTAGACCGGGACCTACTTTTAAAAATTTGACAAACAATTATTTTTAGTATGACTCGAACCCGAAACCTGTGGTACCGAGCCCAGATCACTTGCCGTTAGGCCATTCAAGCCCATATATATTTTATATATAAAGATAATTTTTGTATTTATAAATATACACTTAAATTCATTACAAAAATGAATGAACCCCTTGTAAAATGCGAATATCCACCTAATTATCAATCAAAGAACAAATTTTAACAATTAGAAAATGCACTACTTTGAAAAAGTTACGAAATTAAATAAATTATTTAACTATATACATCGAGGGTAATTCAAATATTGTATATTAAATTTAAGAATTGGCCAGATATTTTGCGAATATTTTGATGCCGAAGCAAATACATAAGTCAGAATAATTAAGTTTTATTTAATATTTGTGTTTAATCTGCAGGGGATTTGCTGTTCAAAAGAAAACAAGTGTTGCAGGAAATATAACATAAACCGAAAAAATTTTTGTTTCATTTGAATAAAATGTCTTTTTTTTTGTTAAAAATATTAATTTTTCATATTATTTTCTTAAATAAAAATAGTTTAATGGTATAAAATAGTATAACTGTAATTATTTCACGTGTTCCAATTGTTTGAGTAAATCTGGTCCAATGCATTCAATTATAAATGGTACACGTTCACGTTTTTAATTTTTATTCAAAATATTTTATATTTTAAGTTCAATATAATTAATAAGAACTCATAAAATTAATAATAAAAAAATACTGTCAAAAATAATATTTGTACTTATTTAAAGTAGAACATAAAACTAATTATTAATGACATGATGGCCTTTATAAATTGTGAAACATTTCTTTTTTTTTAATAATTTGATAAACTAAATAAATTTAGGCATACAATTTAAATCTTCAAGTAAGATTAAATATAACAAATTAAAAATAAATATCATAATGTTAATATCTAGGGAAACAAAATCACAAAAACTCTGTCATTTCCCATCAATATAAAAATCATCTCTAGTACTCATGATTTAAAACTTAAAACTCAATATTTAAGCAGTATTCATATATATATATATACATTTATACGAGTTATTTATCTACATGCTTAATAAATTATGGAGAGTACGTCGTTCTATCTTCCGGACTATAATGAGAGACGTTGAAGTTAAAAAAAAAAGACATGCAGCAACAATAAGAATGCCTATTTTCTGCGACCTTGGATCTTGAAAAGGAGATCCCAGAAGAACAACAGACTTCCAGGGAGATTAGGTTGCGCTCAACAAAAACGATTATGTTGCTGAAGACGGTCTAGGGAGAAAACAGAGTTGTAGTAGATGGATCAGAAAATAATAGAAAGATTTTAACGTTTTATCATACTTTTGTGGGTTTTTTTGGTAAAAATCGATTTTGCATAAATGTTATTATTCTTTTCAGTATCTTATATGTTTGGAATTTGAGATTTTTGAATGATTGTGATTTTTCCTAATTATGTGTGACTTTTACACCAATAATGATTTAATGCCATTACTTGATACTTGATAGTAAAAAAAAATTATTATTATAAATTTATTAATTTCATATAAATTAAAAATAAATTTATTAAAAGTAATCCTTGATCAGTTTTTCTACTTAGGCATTAATCACTTAAAAACACATTTCTATACCTGTGGAAAGAATTTTGCATTTTGCGAATTCATGCAATCAAAATTAATTCTTAGGAATTGTTGCAGTCATTTCATTGGTGAAAAAATGTCGTTATATAAACTAAGTATTGTGATAAAAACAATCCCCGAATGTAGTTATGTTCTGATCGGAAGATTTGATCCGTCTATACAGCATGGAATATTTATGTATTGTTTTGCAATCATTATTACAGGTTCATAAATATCTCACAATAATGATTTTCCAGAAATATTGTGCTAGTTAGAGTGAAGAAAGTAAATTACATCCCTTCACATTTGAAAAGACATCATAACTCGATGTTACAGAAAAGGCTACACTTTTGAATTGAAGATTAAGATTCATTATTCATTGTATACCATTCAAAAGATTGGTATATAATAATGTAAAAAAAAATACTAGTGTTAATAAGATTAATGCTAACATTCAGATATTGTAAAGTATATGGCTTTTTGATTACAATTCATATTTACTATTTTATAATTTCTACCAAATATCCAGAGATTCAATAGAAAATTAAAATTATTTTATTTATTATGACTATATTCAAACAGCTGGTCTATCTTGCAAATACTGAATAAATCTTTTACGATACCTGATTCAGGGTGTTTAAGTCTAGCAATAAAGTACATATGAATTATTTTTAATAAGTTTTAATAATACTTGAATCGTATATAGACTAATTAATAAAATCCATATTCTTAATTACATTTTCAAAGTGAAATTAAATCAATTATGTCAGTATTCTCTTCTAATCTTAAAAGGACTTAAAAAAAAATCAGCAAATTTTTTATTAATTTTTTTATTTTTTAAAATCTCAAAACATTTATTATTATAAATAACTTAAAATTCTCATCTTATAAATAAAAGACTATGACTATACTACTACTACTAGATTCAAAATAATTAGATGATAAAAGATAATGCCCTTTAATAATTAGTAATGTATCGATAAACGTGAAGGATAATAATTTCTAGGAGTTAAAAATGAAAAATGAGTTTAAAAATTAATAAAATCACCGAATTTTATAAAACTGCAGGCTTTTTAAACTTCTTTTTATAATTATATTAATTAAAAAATTATTAATTATTAAAAATTATTAATTATTGAAACTTTCAACAAAGCAAATTCAAACTCAATTGCTAAAATCATATTTGTGTTACCTTTCATCGTCTTAAAATATATGCAGTTAGCTTTCAGATTTTAATTAAAAATAAAATAAAAATAAACCAAACGAAAACTAAAACAGAAAACAAATAAATTAATAAAAGTAATCACAAAAAGAGAAGAAAAAGATGGAAAGTATGTTTTCGCAATATCATTCTAAGACGACTTTTAAAGTTTATGAGCTTTTTTTAGTGTTTCCAATGAGTCTGTACTTTTTTTTTTTAAAGTTCTTGTGTTTTTATGGTGATTAAAATTTTAAACAAAGCTATTTTAATATTTTTCATTTTTAAATATTATAATTTGATTTCAGTTGATGCGGAATATAGATTTTAATTCGGAGAAACATTCATGAAATCTATTATTAAAAATATGTAAGATGAGAAAAATTGTATTTTATAAATAAAAGTCTGTCCTTATTAAAAGTTGCTATTTTTCATTAATATGCAGATTGATTTAAATAATTCAACACTGGAACAGTAAATATAAATAATGGATACAGCGCCACCTAGTGTGCACAATGAAACGGCATGAATACTGCAAATACAGTATGCCAGTACAATTTTAGGTGAAAGACTTATTAAAGCAATTCAAGATCCCATATGTTTATCTTTTTCTCTCCATGCCTAGTGACCAACAAATTTCCAATAGCCTATCCCTGACTCAAAAACAGAAGCTATTATTTAGTTTTTCTTGAGGACTAACAGTTTTAAAATCCCTACTTTATCCATCAACTTATTATTGTCATTTATGAAAAAGTTTACATATATTTTTCATTTTTGAAGAAATTTAGGGAATTCAAGAGATTATCCACAAAGCCTGCCTGACTCTACAAAATTTTACAAACAAGATTTACTTCTGCTTAGCGAATTTCAAATCCGGCTTCCTCAGTTAGAAACCCAAAGAATTATTCCCCAGTCTATTCTGGGTCTTCAAGAAGAATTTTTGCAAGCATTTTTTTGCAAAAAACAAGATTTATCTTTGCTTGATGAGATTCATATCCAGCTCCTACCGTTAGGAAACCCAAATTGGCTACTTGACCAATCTGGGGCTTGATGAAGAATTTTAAAGACTTATAATTATCAGTGTAACATATGAAGCGCAAAATAATAAAAGAAAAATTCAAAAGTATCTATATTAGAAAGTCGTTTTAAATGTGCTTCACTGCCACAATACGACTGATGGAGAATTTATTGTGTAAAAAGAAAAATCTCGAGTTAACAAAATAAAAGTTTTCAAGAAGGCAGACAAGATTAACTTTAAAATAATTGTAATATATATCGTTTAAATTGTGTAAACTGTCTTGAAAACGGAAAAATGCTCTAAATGGCCGTCAGGACAATACGAACAGAAACACAAATTAGCTATTTTGGCTTTCTTATAATCTCGTGGAATACCTGGATGGATCAGTACACATACCTCATATTTACTAATTAAGAAACATTTTAGGAATCTCAATGGATTCTCCACGAAGCCAGCTTGGTCCTACTATAATTTACTTAAAAGATTTACCCCTGCTTTGCGAATTTCAAATCCGGCTTCCTCAGTTAGAAAACCCAAAACGTTATTCACCAGTTCATTCTGGGACTTCAAGAAGAATTTTACAAACATGATTTATCTTTGATTAGCGAATTTAAAATCCGATTTTATTAGTTAGGAGACCCAAAGCATTATCCACCTGTCCAACCTGGGCATTCAAGAAGAATTTTGTAAACAAACTTATTTTTGGTTGATGAGATTCAAATCAGCTAACATTGTTAGGAAAACCAAAGCGGCTACCTGGTCATTCTGGCGTTTGATTTAAAAAAAATATATTCACCAGTGTAACACACGAAGCGTATAATTATAAAAGAAAAATTCAAAGGTATCTTTATATGGAAGTCGTTATCAATGTGCTTTACTTCCACGATATGACTGATGGAGAATTCATTGTGTAAACGAAAAAAATCTCAAGTTAACAAAATATAACCTTTTAAGAAGAAATACATGATTCACTTTAAAATAATTGAAACCTATGTAGTTTAAATTGTGTAAACTTCTTGAAAACGGTTGAAATGCTCTAAATGTCCTTCGTAACAATACAAAAAAGAAACACAAATAGCTATTTTGGCTTTCTTATAGTCACTTGAAAGACCTGGATAGATCAGTACACACAAACGACATTTACTGAAAGAATAAAAAAATATATATATATATATATATATTGGAACATTCAAAATCTTTTTACGACTTTTATCCTAGAAGACATTTTACAGGGGTGTAAGAAGAAAAAAGAATAACAATAACGTAAGGAAGAAAAAAATTCAAGCTGACAAGAATTTCGAAGGACAAATAACCGAGCTAAAAGAAAGCAAAGCGAAGACACAAAAAAGAACTGCTTTCAGATTCTTTTCAAGTAATTAGAAGACATGAAAAGTTTAGCGTAAGTAATTACCATAGGATGTTGGCAACGTCTGCATCAAAAACAAAGATACTGAGTAGGGCGACTAATCTCAAAATAGATGTGTTTAAAAAGCCTCTGCTATGATATTTAAATTTTCATTGTTAATTGGGAAAAAGAAATCTTAGATGGAAGACTAATCCAGTTTGCTTTTCAACTCATTGAAATTCAATCACCATGATTTTCTTTCTTTGATAAACACGTTCGACATTTAGGAACGTTTATTTTAATTTAATACTTTCCTTTCCTTCCTAATCGTAATTCTTTAGACTAATTCTTGTCTAGAGTGGAAAATCTGCCAGAAATGTTTTTTTAAGTTTTGATTTTTAATGTTTGTCATTGACGTTGGTAGTTTTTTGTTGTAAAATAAATGCTATCAATTGATTAGTGTGTGGACAGATTTCAGCCACGCAGAAAATTCAATTTTTATTATGGGAAACTATTATCTCTGGAAATTTATACGCTGATTTGTTTAAGTAAAAGATCAACTCTAAAGGCTATTTATAATACCAAACGTTTTAAATGGACTTTGTTAGAGCCTATAAAAGTATTTTTATTACAATTTATTTTACTAAGAGATTCTCCTGCGCTTACAAAACTTCTCCTGCTAAGACGTTTTATTCAAAATATATTTCTTTAAATGTGATGAATATTATCCATTGCATCTATCAAAGTTTTTTAGAAAAAAAAAATGAAATTTATTATTTTATTCACAATAGAATATTTGGTAGTAGTCTTCTGAAATCCTATGTTGCACATAGTTACTAAATGTCTTCGATTCTATTATTTTTATTTTATTTATTTTTACGAGCAACAAAATGTTTATAAATTATAAAATAATAACTGCATAAAAAACGTGATACTAAAAATCACTACTTTTTCAAATGTTTCGAATTTTATACAAATTTGTAGTAGCCAAGATCAATTGGTTATGACGTTTTATAAATATTCATATCTAAAGTTTGTTCAAAACTATCTCTCTTATATATATATATACAATGAAGTGACAAAAGTCATGGGATAGCAATATGCAAATTTTCAGATGGCAGTAGCATCGCGTAGAACAGGTATAAATGCGCAGTGCTTTCGCAAAGCTTTCATTTCTGTTCAAGTTAATCATGTGAAGAGGTTTTGACGTGATGATGACCGCACGACGGGAATTAACAGACTTTTGAACGCGGAATGGTAGTTGGAGCTAGACGCATGGGTCATGCCATTTCGGAAATCGTTAGGGAATTCAACATTCCCAGATCCACTGTGTCAAGAGTGTGCCGACAGCATGAATTTCAGGCATAACATCCCACCATGGACAGCGCAGTGGTCGACCGCCTGCACTTAACGACCGAGACCGGCGACGTCTGCAAAGAGTCGTAAATTCTAACAGACAAGCAACACTGCGTCAAATAACCGCAGAAATCAATGTGGGACGTACAAGGGACTTGTCTGTTAGAACTGTGCGGAGAAATTTGGCTTTCTTGGGCTATTCCAGCAGAAGATCGACTCGAGTGCCTTTACTGACAGAACGACATCGCTTGCAGCGACTCTCGTGGGCACGTGAGCATATCTGTTGGTCCCTAGATGAATGGAAAACCGTGGCTTGGTCCGATGAGTCACGATTTCAGTTGGTAAGAGCTGATGGTAGGGTTCGAGTGTGGCGCAGACCCCACGAAGCCATGGACCCAAACTGTCAGCAAGGCACTGTTCAAGCTGGTGGTGGCTCCGTAATGGGGTGGGCTGTTTTTCATGGCATGGACTTGGTCCTCTGGTGCGACTGGACCGAACATTGACTGGAAATGCTTATGTTCAGCTACTTGGAGATCACTTGCAGCCATTCATGGACTTCATGTACCCAAACAACGATGGGTTTTTATGGATGACAATGCGCCATGTCACCGGGCCACAACTGTTCGCGATTGGTTTGAAGAACATTCTGGACAATTCAACGAATGATCTGGCCACCTAAATCGCCCGACATGAATCCCATCGAGCATTTATGGGACATCATCGAGAGGTCTGTTCGTGCCCAAAAATCCTGCACCATCAACGCTTTCACAATTATGGACGTCTATCGAGACAGCATGGCTAGATATTCCTGCAGAAGACTTCCAACGACTTGTTGAGTCCATGCCACGTCGAGTTGCTGCACTTCGCCGGGCGAAAGGAGTGGGGCCGACACGATATTAAGAGGTATCCCATGACTTTTGTCACTTCAGTGTATATATATATATATTGCTAACAGAACCTGACATACGTTATCCTGCTAGAAAATAAAAGGAATTGTAGAAAATTACATATCGCGTCGCGAATATATTCTTCATGTGCCATTATATGAGCGTACTAATTTCATGGATATCGTTTGAACGGTATATAATATGAGAGGCTTCAATACCATCTGATGGCAAGTAACAATAAAGAAGATAGATCTATCTAGATTTTCCATACTCGAATGTATATTATTACTAATTTTCATAGCGATTGGTTGAACGGTATATAAGTTGATTTACTGCAACACCATTTGTTGGCAACTTACAACAAAAGGTATAGCATAAAAACACTCTCAATGGTTTGTCAATCTGACATAAAAAAATCTCATCAAAATCAGTCAAGTCCTTCAGGAGGTGTTCTTTGACAAACACACGTACAGAATAACGCGATTTCAGCCCCACCTAATGGGTCTAATTAAGAATGTAAACCATCCAGACACCCACTTAAACATACACAAAAAATTTCATCAAAATCGGTCCAGCGGTTTAGTAGGATCAGTGATAAACACATGTACAGAAGAAATTATATATATATATATATAAATTCACACATATACATACATTTCTAACATCAGTCTCTTTGCAGAGCACAATTTAAAAAAGTAGAACATGTTTGGACAATCCGTAAAGTTCTAAATAAATTCTAGAAACGAACATTTGCTAATAGCTAATGTTTTGAAAGTAGCGTCGGATGTAGCGTAGTGTAGGATAAAAGAATAAAATTTAACTTAGATGGATCTAGTTTAATGCATTATAGGATGCATCTTATCTCCTAGTTTATAAAATTACCCAGAACACTTCGTATGATTTTAAAGTGAAATTTATCTGGGATGAAACTGTCCATTAGACAGGCAATATCAGGCAGTGGGTTAGTATATGCAAAGACAAAATTTTCTTATTTCTTTGGTTAACCTCAGGAAATCCTATTTAAAAAAAAATGTATGAAAATAATGTTTTCTGTAAATATTATCAAAACAAGTGTAAAAATGCTTTGAAAATAACATATTTTGGAAGCCTTTTGACAGGTTAATCGAATAATTGGCATATTATTAAAAATAAATAGTTTTCAATAACAAATTACATAATATGAATTAAAATTAAAAAAATGCAATTTAACGATTATTCAAAAGAAGCAGCTTTTAAACTAAGCTTTTAATTATAGGAGATTATTTGTGGCAGGCAATATCATTTTTTATGTTAAAAATATTATAATTTGAAATTGTGCAAAGCCATAAATTTTGAGAAATTACCCATTTATATGGAATGATATCTTTTTTTGCTGTTTCATATGTCTTTGTAAATACTAATTCCAGACAAGGTCGAAGTCTGAGCCTTAGTTATTTATGTAAAATATTATAGGTGAGATTATTTCAGTTTTTAAACTTAAGTTTCAGACAGTAAATATTCGGATCCTCTTTAATTGCAATTTTTCTAAGAATAATTATTTCCTTTTATTAATTCTCATTGACTATATATTTTATATTTTTGGGCGGATAACTCATATAAGTTTTCGTTCTTTTCGTGCTTCAATAATCATAATGGATAGTTAAAGTTGTCGAGAACTATGAAATATGATATACTAAAAGAACTCTTGAACAAACTTATTGCGGTTATTTATCATGTTATATCCACAGATTAACACATATGCAAAAAAATTATATGCTCTGTTCGTTTCACAATACTATAAACTCGAATTGATTAAAACATAAACGAAATCTTTTTAAATACTTTTAATGTGTTTTGTATTATAACCGCTCATATTTAAGTATATTCATAATCATATACATAGTTCATATTATTCATATCCAATTAAAACAAAAGCAATTTTAAATATATTAAATAATATGGCGTTTATTAAAAACACATGTCAAGTACTTTGTCATTTAATTATTTTTAAACATCTAAGAGATTCACATCCTCTTTGAACTCACCTTTAACTCAATGAAAGAACTTTCTGGCTTAAAAGTGCACTCTTAAAATATCCATGTAAAAATATTTGAACCAATGTAGATGAACTAATGTAATGTAATTATGATTTATAAGCTTTTAATCTATTAAATAAATAAATGCATCTAAATTCTAGTTATCTAAGAATACAAAAGTAAAATAGGAGCTATATAATTAGGACATGTTACATGGACTGTGATTAACATATTTCGTTTCATTTACATTTTATATGTCATAAAATGTACCTGCATGCATTTCGAATGTACTTGAATTAAATTAGATTCGAAAAGAAGCTCTAGAAAAATGAATTAAAATTAAAATTATTAATATTAGTATAGAAATAATAATATTAGTAACTATCAAGGTCATAGGTCAATTTATTCAAATCTATGTTTGCTAATATAGTAACACAATTAGTAAAAAATCGTTTGCCATTGAAAATGGTTTTTTTTTATTATAGTTAAAATGCTTAAAATTTGATGTGTTGATTATGTTTCACATATGTCTAGCAACGTGAATATTCTTTTACTTTTTATAATATTTTCTGTGCTATGGTAAACCAAAAATATACAAATATGGTGATTTTTACTCCCGCATCAAAATGTCAGCTATCATTTGGAGTATTCAGACGGGAAGCGTTAGCAGTCAAGAACAATTCCTTGTGAAATATTCTTTAGCAGAAAGCAAGCTCTTTCTTATTTTGATTGCAAATTTCCCTTATCTCACACGTGTTTCAGGTGGTAGCCAATTTAGAGGAAGGTTTTGGTTCTAGTACACTTGTGTCGTCCAGTATATTCATTGCTTTCCAAAACATTGGAACAGAATGATGATTGAGAGAATGAGTGTAAAATGTATAACATGGGATTAATTTCTATTTGTCGAGTTTTCTCCTTTATGGATTGCGATGTGGGCCATTTATCCTTAAACATATTGCATTTTTAATATATTTGAAGGTTATTTGTGGTATGTGTGAAAAGAGGCAACCGATGTTAAAGAAAAACAACTTGTATCACATAGCACGTATGTCGATACTTTAAAAAAGACCTAAATTGATATATTATTAATGCCTTTTTAGTGAATTAAAAATTAATAACATTTTTAATTTATCTTTGGAAAGAAATTATCTACGCATTCTATTTTTTTTTTTTTACAAAATAACTCATAATTTGTTAGTAGAAAATGAAAATTTTATTTTGAAAAGGCAATTTAAAAAATAAATGTCTCAATTTTCCTATATCTAATAATGATATCTTTTATTATAATTGCTGGAAGTAAATATAAATAGTAAAAAAGGATATTATGGGGCAAATTGTTTTAAAATAACAAAAAAGTAATAAAAATTCAAATGGAATAAGTATTTCATTAATATTGTTGAATTTGTAATTATATCATATCCTTAAAAATATATATTATTTGCCGTGTTATAGACAATAAATATTAATTCTATTTTAATTTTATAAACACAAATATTTATGCCGGAAAATATGAAAATAAATGTTTATTTATTATAATTGTCAAATTAATTATAAATTTTTTTTCTTATTCCGATATATGATAACCCGTAAAAAAGAAGAGATTATTATCAATTAGTTAATGTTTAAACTTATGAATCTAACTTTATATCCTTAAATAATCGTTTGTATTCAAAATTAAACTTCACAAATTCACTCAGTATGCTTAATTTAATCTAGTTTTCCATTTTTATTTATTGATAATTCATTTATAAGTTTTCAAATTAATGTAACTTTACTTCATTAAAATGAATAAACCAGATAAAGGGAATTAAACTTACTTTAATTCATGATAATATATAATAAATGTATTTTTATTTCTTGTATTGTGTAACACATTTGGTTTTTAAGCAATATAATAGTGTGTCATTTGAAGTTCACCATTTTACCAGGTTTTAAATCGAAGGATTCTAGTTAGCCTTTTAATGAATTATACCCAAATATACTCGTGTATCATATTTATATCTTTTCGCAACACCGCAAGTTAACTAGTTCGAAAATCAGCTTTTTTAATTCTGGATTAAAAACGAGCATTTTGATACACTTGGCATTATTCTAAGATATGATATAACATTAATTCCCCTTAAGCTATGATATAACATTAATTCACATTAAGCTATGATATAACATTAATTCACTTTAAGGTATGATATTAGATTAATTCACTTTAAAGCATGATATCATATTAATGATTCAGTTCGAGTCATCACGAGTTGTTAAAATCACGATTAATGCTTTAAAGAAATTATACTCGTTGTCTTTCAGTACTTAAGATTGGCAAAAGCTTCGTGATAATTATTGCATATAATAACTTTCATCTACTTTCCATTATTGCTTATAACTGGGCAGATGGGATGACATTTTTCAGTGATAATACAGTAATGTGTTGTATGACGAGTGATCCCGTGATAACAGTACTGTTTTATTTTTTGCAATCCGAATAGCTAAATTTATTGTTGTTTTCCTCTATTATAAAAATAAATTAGATGGAATAAAAAATTATTGATCACAATTACAACAATTGATATTTTTTTACAATTTAGTCAAAAAAATTTTGTTCTTAAATAAAACTTTATTTCAGGAAAAAAAATTGTTAAAAGATTATATAACAGTTTAATATTTCAAACATCTATGTTTAAAAGGTATTTCCTGAAAAATGGGTTTTGGCTGTGAACTAAGAAAACAATATTCTACATAAAAGGAAATATTGTACAAAAGACATAAAAAAATGCGTATTACGATGTTATTCATAGATATTATAAGTACTTACCTTCCTACATTACCATTGCTAACACTTAAAGAAATAGAAGTAATTTAAAAATTAGTAGTAGAAATTTAAAAATCCTTACTATCTTTGGCTAAATTTACTTTTTCCTTTTGACTTCTCGGAAAAGATTAGGCGTTGTAAAAGTTTGGTGATTACAGAAACGTTAGTTTATTATGCTTACTTTCCTATATTTATTGCTGCACTGTTAATTAAGGATTAAATTGTGTTTGAAAGTCTTTTTTAAGGAATTTAATTCTTTATCTTTCTTTTATAACCATCCAGGTGTTATTTGAAGTTAGTTAAGCTTTTTTTTTTTTAAAATGTATTTTATGTTGTTTTATGCAAGTGTTGAATTTTGTAAATCTAAGAGAATAATCGAAATGTATTCATTGAATAGACTTGTTTAACTTTGCCAGTAAACAACTTTCGAAATTGCATATTTTATCGTTGAGATATGAATTATGATTTGAATTTTTATGTTGATACTTTGAATTTGTATCTCTAGGTTACAATGCACTATGAAGATTGCTAAAATATAAAAAAATATTCAAAACAATCTCCTTGATTTGTTATCCAATGTATCCTGATTAAAGCTGCTTTCGAAAACCGAGTACTAACTTGAAATCCTTATATCTACTAGAATGGCAGACATACAAAATATTTCGCATTATCAAGACAAGAGACACTAAAGCCATTACAAAATTTTTGCCAAATGGGCGATATCATTGGGTGCTTATTAATAAAATGCATATGGAAAGTTGGCTTAGAACTGTAAATTCTTCACAAATTGTTAAACGGCATTTCATCATAAAGATATCGCTGGTGGGCATACAGTTTTTTTTTTAACAGTTAATAAAAATTCACGGCAGTTGTTCTGAGACATTCCCCTTGAAAGACAACAATCTTCTTTAATTTTTACAATATCAATGTTAATGAATTTCTAATAGATTTTAATTCCTGGAATGAATGTAGTATAGAATGAAGTTAGTGTGAATGCTTTTGAAAGGATGATGATATAAAAATATTTTATATATAAATACAATATAGTAAATATATATTGTATACTGTATAAAAATATTTACATACAATTTTATAGATGTTTCGTAGGCCATGAAATGCTAGTCAAACTGTTCAAAAACTTTAATTTTCTAATCTTAAAATAAGTATTTCGTTTATATTAGATTTTCATTTGCTTTTTAATTAACTAATATCGAAAAGAAGTTTTTGTCATTCAAACAAGTATCTAAATTTTTCCCATTTTTTTCTAGATTAAATAGATTTAATTTCAGATTTAATGACAATAGCATTTATTATACATATGTAAATAATATATTACTGTCTTTAATTTTTAAATAAATATGTTTGCTCTTTAAATAAAAAGGAAAGGTTGGATGTTCGATCATAGTTCCTGTCTTTAAAATTAAAGTAAAAAAAATTAAGTGTGCATCATGAAATAATAATCCTGCTCAGTGCTTATAATTAATATTTTTACTTAATAATCGTTTTACTAAAACTATAATAAAAATTAGACAAATAATGTTTCTTTATGAATCAGATATTATTAATATTTTTTCCTTGTAAATGTTTGACAAAGTAAAAAAAAAGCTTCAAAATAGGTATGTATTGATAAAAATACTAGTGGAAAGTTAAGTAATAGAAATGTTGACTTTCAAGTTCACTGATTTCAACCCCACACTCAAATTCTACGAACATTGATGTAAAACTATTCAGAAAGCAGCCAAAACTGTAGCATATTTTATTATTCCTTCCTTATCAAGAAGGATATTAATAAGAACTAAGAATAGTGATTATGAATCCCTATGTGTATAATATAAATATATGTTGGAATAAGTTTTCAATTTAATTTAAATAGCAAAAAAGTGCAGAGCGCTTACATCCTGTTGAAGAAGCCTTTTATCATTTTAACAGAAAAAATTTTATGTTAAGAATCTATAAAATGCTACATCCTTTAAATCTTTTTTATTGTATATAAATAATCTAATCTTTAAATTCCTCTTTTTCATAATACCATAATACCTTGCGAGTAAAAGCACTTTCTGCACTCTTAAATGAACTATTACCCCTAACAGTTTTGAGCAAAATAAAAGATTAGTCGTACCCCTGAATTTAAATTGTTGGTTTTTCAACACACTTTTGGCATTATGCCATGAAATTCGACAGGAATCATGACTAAGAGAACATGAACGTTTTGGGTCCTAACAAACACTCTTTGAAATGCGCATTTGATCTCAAAAATGTTCGAACCGTATTCGAGGCATTCTTTTTCGAATAATGGAATCCTTTTGTTAGGGGGAAGGAGGGGGATCTGTGTTTAGGATTGAGGAAAAATATAATTGAAAAGAACAGTCAACTGCTTGTGAAGGTAATTCGTTTTGTCAGCTGTAATGATCTGATGTGCTCACAAAAGAAATTAAATGATCATTTTTATTTATTTTATTAGAAGATTTCCTCATATACTTGGAAATTGCTTAGAGTAATATATAAATAGTTACCTTACTGCCAACCATTAATAAATGAGTATTTTATCAAAAAACCGCAAAATAAATATTTTAATACCCATTAATTTATATTGTTATTTCATACTCTTCCTTTTATTATTCCTAAATAATACCCTGAAACCAGATAGTATCTTTACAATTTCACACATTCATTAATAACAAAGTTATATATTCCTGTTTTTTATTCTATAATGAAAAAAAAAAAATCAAAGTTTTATTATAGTGTTTTACACATTTTATGCGTCATTACTTTTATACAACACATATTGTTTCAAAATTCTCTAAGATTTCGCTGATATATATTATATATATCATCGAAGGATATATATGATATATCTTTTTATGGATACGATAGAAAGACTGTTTATCATTGGAAAATTTGTGGGTCATCAATGAAATAAAAATTATAAATAGAATGACCATCGGGACCATCTATTTTTCAGTATTTTATAGATGCCGATTAAAAATCTCTTATCGATTAAATGCTTACTCATAGAAATTATGTTATTGCTATTCAGAAAAAAAACATTTATTCAATAAGAAAATCTTGGTTATCCTTATTTTAATGAATTTTGAAAAGCGCAAATATATAAAGTTTGGGATATCATGCATATATTTTTAAAAATGAACAACCAATATTCATGGGTTATTCCATATGAAATGTACTTTTGAGTGTACAATTTTTGAAAGGTCATAAACACAAATTGTTTGAATATAGTTAATCAAAATATGCCAATTTATATCAATGCACTTTCTCGGGGATTATAAAACATTTTATGCTAGTTTCAAACCGGTCTTAGTATTTGTTTTAAGCCAATAAATCCAGTTTTAACAACTCGTGATTGTCAATCTTTAAAAACTCCTCCTCAAACTTTAAAAATGATTCCAAATATTTCAAGAATTGGTAGTCAGTAGGAAACAAGTCTGGTGAATACGGTGGACAAGGCACAACCTCATATTTACACTAGTACAGTTTTTGGTTTAGTTTCTCTCTCTACGGTCTTTTTTCCACACTCTAAGATAATTAGATTGGACTTACAGTTTAATGTGGGTTCTGAACCATTAACAAACATCCATGTCACCGCCAGGATTCAAACCTGAAGACTGTGGCACCAAAGGCCAGAGCGCTATCCAATTGTTCGCCATGCTGGAGTTCAGATCTTTTTTATATGGAAAATTCTCTATATTCGTGGTTCTAATGGCAGCAATTTGTGATGCGCAATATCAATTTGTTGATAATAATACTGTGCATTATTTTCTCTAACTATTCTAGGTAACTATAAAGTGTAATTATCCTTAGATTCCACTGAAGTGTCTCCTTCTCTATATGTAAACTTGGTTTGGGTACATGTTGATGCCTCCAGCTAACGTGCTGAATGATTACGAATATCGTATAGTATCCACCTTTCATCATAAGTAAGGATATATTCAAAAAGAAGTAATTTCTTCACTGAATTTTAAATGGTCAAATTTGCAAACGTTTCAATTTCTGCCTATCTTTCAAGTTGAGTGGAACCCATCAAGTTTTTATATCTTTCAAGAGCAACAAGGTGTTTCAAAACTGTTTCTATGCCTACTTCAAGATTCAAAATCTCTATCAGTAATTGTAGGAGTAGTTCCAAATTTTGCTTCCATAACATTATTTAGTAAATCATTTCCAAATGTAAATATCATTCGAAAACTTGTATAGAAGAATTTCTAAGTTTATATTCTTACTAAAAATGATTCCTATTTTTTTAGAATTTCATGTCGTAATTTGTTTAGTGTTAAAGAATCTCAAAATTATATTCGGATAAAATATGCAATAAGACAAAGCAAATAATAAAATGATATATAACACTCTTATTTTACTTAATACTGGTCGATATATATTTTAAATAACGCTTTCTAATATTAAATTTCATTAAATCATTTTATGTGGACAACCTAATAGGTATGCAAAAGGAAATGAATCTATAAGTACTATTTTATATTTTCTTTAAAAAATAACAAATTTCATAAAATTAATTACAAAACTTAGTTTTTCAAGGCAATATTTATTGATTTATATACTTTATTTCTTAAGACGTTTTTTGAAATTCTTTGTTAAATAGTAGCTTTTTTTTAAACAATACATCTCTATTTAGAAAATACAGCTTTAATTGTTGGATTAATGTATCAATTTGACTAATCCTTTTATGTTTCCACTTTATTGTCTGAAACTCTCTGTGTTTTTAGATTTTCTGTAACCTTAAAAATTATTGTTTGTTGAATTTATTTGCTTAATTCTAAATGATTTTGGCATCAAATATAATTTATGAGTCTCTAATTCCACTAATATTTTCATATCAATATTAATGTCATCAAAGCCTTATTATAAAATTTTAAAGCTTTCTTTTGTTCTCTGTTGTATGGAATCAAGATTAAATTGATTTGCATTTTGAGCTGATAATGCACATTATTTTCAGTCAGTTTAGCGAGACATTTGTCTGTCTGTATTTCTAAATCTTAAAATACTATAACACATAGAAGCCCATTTTTTTTAAATTTCCTTTTTATGTGTCTCGTAGTTAAAAATTACGAAAAATTATTTTTAGTTAATTATAATTAATAAAAAAAACATACAGTTTTTGAGTTCTAATAAAATTAAAAAAACACTATTTTAAAAGCTAATGAAAAGCAGACCTGTTTCTTTTATTCAATTATTTGACGACCGGTACGTAAACGTTTTTATCAAAAATTTCTTTTACATTTTTATATCACTTGAACAATTAATTATTAAAGCACTTAGACATCAGCCTGACCATTTTTTTAATGGACTTTGGAAATTACATTATAAGATGTATTTATTTATAAAAAAAGACATTTAAATATTTGCAATATCTGATATTTATTGAATCAATATAATTATATTTTTAATGTTAATTAATTAATTATTCCCATTTATATTGATGAGTTCACGGAATAAATATATAAATTCAAAATAAAAAAAAATCCAAACTTGCTTTTCGAAAAACGGAAAGAAAAGTTTATATTGTTCGTGAGCTATAACAAAATGCAATGTATCCGTTTATAAAAAACTTAGGTCTTGTCGAGGAAAAAAAGTGATAAACGATTGCAGCGGTTTTGACCAGTAATCGACCGCCGTAGGATAGATGCAATGAGAAATATCGAAAGAAATATCGGTATTTTTTTGCTTCTCACAAATATCACGTGAAAATGCATTTAGCAGTATAGCTGAGGTATTTTGTGAACAAAAGTCTTCAAAAGTAGCAAATGGTTTATTCTCACGAATGATAGAAGTTTTCTTTTGTAATTTTTTTTTTTTTTTTTTTTTGTTTTTAAGGCAATGTTAAATGCGTGTTTTTAATCAAATTGATATTTGTTATTGAAACTGATATATCTACATCCAAAGTATTCACCAAAGGTTTTTCAGCTATAATAAGTTGTATAAATTATTATCTGATTAAGTAAATAATCAGGATATTTATAACATTCAAAAATTACTAGAAACATATTATGTGAACATAATTATAAAAATATTTTTAATGATCTGAAATTCTGAAATTACAACTTCAACTTTAAGCCTTTATTATTATTTAAAAAGTGTTTTTAACGTTTTATGTTTAAGTTAATTATATATATGGAACTATATGTTTCATATATTTATAATAAAAATTACATTAATACAACATTATATATCTAGTATAACATTTTTATGATAATATATATTTTTGAAACATTTATGAAATCCCTGGATATACAAATAATTATAACATAAAAATAATTCTTATATGTATATATATCAAAAAAATTGTTTATGTATATATTACATTTGCAAAGTGGAATAATTTAATATTTTTTATATTCATTTAGTTACACAATCTACCATATAATAAATTTCGAGAAGGTAAAGTCTCTTAAAAACGATAGCACTTATATACTTTTGACAATTAGCCAATTGCCAGACACGAGTGAACACAGTCTATTCTACACACCAAATAATGGTCCATATCCTATAGTTATGGTACTAATTTAGCTCAGATTGTATATATATGGTACTATTTTTAATTGAAATCATTCATTACAGACGATGGATTAAATGATGGTTATGGGAGGTTATTAGAATTTTTTAAATTCTATGAATTAATATTTATAAACACAACATACTCAATTATAAAGATGCTGAATAATAAACATAAAAGTATTTATAATTTATATTTATCCTTTATTTTAATTTCCACTAGAAAAATCTAAAATTTTTTAGAATATCTCTCAAAAAGCGGCTCTTGAATACTAATAGTAACTATTTATTTTAATTAAGTTCGTATGAATAAAAATAAAGCATTTATTTTAATTACTTTAAATTTTACAGCAGTAAAGAATAAAACATATATAGAAAGAATTATTGAATTCAGTGTATTTTTAAACAATAAGTTTATGTATGAAATTTAATGTGCATAGTGCGCGATATACCAACATTTTGCAGTAAATCCTTAGCCCTAAAACTTTTATATATTCGAATATACTTTAAATGCACTTTATTATACTGTTTTTTTTTTTTTTACTGGAAATTCTTTAAAAAGAAAATGCAGAATCTAATTCTCCGGAATACAGAAACGCTTTTTAAATATTTATTCTCTAATTTAATTTTCAGGATAGTAGTTAATGATAAAAGTATAATTATAAAATTGTAGTTTTATATATATATTACCCATATATATTCTATATTCAATAAATAACATCGATTAAAAAAATCATTTAAACAAAAAGAGAGCAAAATAAATGAACAAGAATACCCATCTTAATTTATTTTTTAATAAATAATATTTTTTTAATTTAAAAAAAAATAATAAAAAAAATAAAAAATAAAAATAAATAAATATACAAAAATAAAAATAAATAAATATACAAAAATAAAAATAAATAATAAATATCCAGTTGAAAATTAAACCAAAACTTAAAGACACGAAATCTTTCATTTTCAATAACTAACATCGATTAATAATATCATTTAAGACCAGAGAGCAAATAGACTGCCAACGACCCTCGTCTTCAATTAAAAAAATAATATAAAAATAAAGAAATGAATAATTAATTAAATAAATAATAAAATAATAATAATAATACAATATTATTAAATATAAAATAATGATAATAAATAATAACAATGAATAATATTATTAAATATTATAAATAATAATAATATTGCAATTATAAAATAAAAACAAATAAATAAATAATCCGTTGAAAATTCCACGAAATTCTTTGTGACACAAATAATTCCTTCTCAATATTTACCATATGTTAAAAATGTCATTTAAGACGAGAGAGAGCAAACAGAATGCAACAACCTTCATCTTCAATTTAAAAAAAAAATAATAATATTTTTCTTAGCAAAAAAAAAAAAAATTCTTCCAATGACTTGTGATTGAAGGAGGGACAAAAAAAAAAAAAAAAAAAAAGATCAACGCTTTCCGATATGTTTTCTTTCCTCTCCGTAATACGTTTTTCCACTTTGCTGCCTGAAAGGAAAACCGAATCTGCGTATTTCGTGTGGGAGTTCGATTCAATTTCTTAGTGTAATGCAATTCTTTCTGCGGATCCCCAGATGAGGGTGCATAAAAAGGGCATACATCAAATCAAGTTGTGTTTGTACACAAGACCCGAATCCATAAAACGGGCGCACGGCGCGAAAAATCAATGCGGGCGGATAAACACAATGTATGGATGCATCAAAACGATTGAATCATGATAACTTCGTAGTTGTCAACCTCAGATGTGAAATAGGATGAAGTATTTTTTTTATTTTTGTTTCTTTTTTTTAGGTGGGAGCCCAGAGGGATATCTTTATCTGCACTGACAAACAAAATCATAAAGTAACATGCTTTTAAGGGAAAGAATAAATTGCAACAAAAAGTTACTTTTAGAAATATCTCCGATTTTCTTCAAAAATAGCTGGATGTATACATTGTTACTGATAAGTGATTGGATTTTAACAAAAATGTTTATATGTAAAATAATTACTGAATTATAGACAACATTTTTAACGATGGCCCAATATCCTAAAATTGCGTTTTGAGGCGTTTCTTGTGTTGCGAGGAAAAACTGATATATTCAATAAATATGCCTGTCAGAATGATTGAATATTGATAACTTCAAAACTGTCAATCGCAGAAGTAAAGTACAACCAAAAATTTCTTTCAGAAATAAATATGATTTTCTTCAGAAAATAGCTGGATATATACATTGTTATTGATCAGTGATTGGAATTTAATAAAATGTTATTCTTGTAACATAATCACTGAATTACAGACAGCATTTTAAATATAGCCTGTTTTCTTTAAAATTGTGTTTTCCTTACTGCTTTTACCCTTGGTTGAGACATTAATTGTGAAACCTCTTTTGTTTCATCAGAGAAAAAGCAACACCTGCTACATATCTGCCAATTTAATGTATGACTTCAGGCCACATTGCATGGAAATCGAGGTAAACCAAACATATTTTACATCAATTTCCATAAGACACGCGAAAACCGTATAATGAACATGTATGAAGAAAAAGAACATATCCATATATTGTGTTTTTAAACCAATCTCAAAGCCATAGAATGAATGTATTGGAGTGGAAAACTGATAAATTAAATAGATAGAGCTATCAAAATGATTGAATCTTGATAACTTCAAAACTATCAATCTCAGAAGTAAAGTAAAACAGAAAGTTTTTTTCAGAACTATCTACGATTTTCTTTAGTAAATAGCAGAATATATACATTGTTACTGTTCAGTGATTGGAATTTAGCAAATGTCATTTTTGTAAAAGAATAACTGAACTATAGATATCATTTTTAAACATAGCCTGTCTTCTTAAATATTGCATTTTCATTAATGCTTTTGTACTTGGGGGTATTTGAGACATTAATTGTGAATCTTCTTTATTTTACCAAATGAGAAGTAACACTTACTCAACCAAATGCTTAGAGACACGAATCTTTCCCTTTCAATAACTAACAACGATTAAAAATTTCACTGTCATCAAATATGTCATTTAAGAATTAAAAAATGTCATTTCATTTAAGACGTCATTACTTACATCGATTAAAAAAATTATTTTAGAGCAGAGAGTAAACCGACTGCAACAACCCTCATCTTCAATTAAAAAGAAAAATAATAATAAATAAATGAAAATAAAAATAAATTAATAAACAAAAATATAAATAAATAACCAGTTGAAAATTCAAATAAATGCTCAGAGACAGGAATCTTTCCTTTTCAATAACTAACATCGATTAAAAATGTCATTTAAATCCAGATAGTAAACCGACTGCAACAACCCTCATCTTCAATTTGAATTGAACTTTCTATGCTGCTCATCCAGTGACTTTGATTGAAGGGAAAAAAAAAAAAAAAAGCTCAACGCTTTCCGATATGTTTTTTTTTTTTCTCCGTAATACATTTTTCCACTTTGCTGCCTGAAAGGAAAACCGAATTTGCGTATTTCGTGTGGGAGTTCGATTCAATTTCTTAGCGTAATGCAATCCTTTCTGCGGATCCCCAGATGGGAGGGTGCATAAAAAAGGCATACATCAAATCTAGTTGTTTTTGTACACAAGTCCCGAAGCCATAAAACGGGCGCATGGCGCGAAAAATCAATGCGCGCGGATAAACACAATGTATGGATGCATCAAAACGATTGAATCATCATAACTTCACAGTTGTCAACCTCAGATGCAAAATAGGATGAAGTGATTTTTTTTTGTTGTTTTTTTTTTTAGGTGGGAGCCAGAGGAATATTTTTATCTGCATTGACAAACAAAATCATAAAGTAACATGATTTTAAGGGAAAGAATAAAATACAACAAAAAAGTTACTTTTAAAAATAGCTACGATTTTCTTCAGAAAACAGCTGGATGTATACATTGTTACTGAACAGTGATTGGAATTTAACAAAATGTCATTTTTGTAAAAGAATGTCTGAACTATAGACATCAATTTTAAACATAGCCCATCTTCCTAATGTTTTCGTAATTGGTGGTATTTGAGGCATTAATTGTTGATTTTATTTGTTTCATCAAAGGAAAACCAACACCTGCTACAAATATTCCTTTTTAATGTATGACTTCAGGTCACAGTGCATGGAATTCGAAGAAAAAAATTTTTTTTTGCCTCAATTTCCATATGATTGGCGAAACATTTTGTAATGAACATGTATGAATGTATGAAGAATTTCAATCATGTGCTTGAAATCATGTGCTGAAGATATCATTTGAATCATGTGCTGAAGATACTCAATTTTAAATTAATCTCAAAGGCATAGCGTGAATACATTGGAGGGAAAAAAACTGATAAATTTCATAGATATGCCATATACTCAGAATCATTGAATCTTGATAATTTCAAAACTTTAAATCTCAGAAGTAAAATGCAACAAAAGTTTCTTTTTGAAATAATTACGATTTTCTTCAGTAAATAGCAGGATATATACATTGTCACTGATTGAAATTGAACAAAATGTAATTTTTGTAAAGTAATCACTGAACTCAATCCAACATCTTAAATATTACGTTATCCTTAAGGCTTTAAAACTTGGTGGTATTTGAGACATTAATTGTGAATTGTGTTCCTCTAATGAGACATTTTGTTTCATCAGAGGAAAAGCAACACCTGTCACATATCTGCCATTTTAATATTTTAATCTACCATTTAATGTCTGGTCTCAGGTCATATTGCATGGAATTCGAAAGATAAAAAAAGCATATTTTGCATCAATTTCCATAAGATTGGAAAACTTTTTGTATGAAGAAAATAACATATTCAATTCATTAATCTCAAAGCCATAGAGTTAATGTATTGGAGTGGAAAAACTGATAAATTCAATAGATATACCTGTCAGAATGATTGAATCTTGATAACTTCAAAACTGTCAATCTCAGAAGTAAAGTAAGATACGATGAAGTTCTTTTTCAACATTTTTTTCCAAAGGGTGTTTGAAGGGATCTTTTAATAGCTTTCGAAAAGCCTTAATTTGACAAAAAAAAAAACAATGTGTAAAAAAAAAAAAGAAACAAACAGACAAAAACACGACAAAAAATGACAGTTTCTTAAGAAGAAGAAAAAAAAAAAGCTAGCTAGTCTTTTGAAAGGATAGCAGCATTTTATTATATTGTTCATGAATTGATGCTGAGATTTTCTGAATAAATTTTGTTGAATTATTGGCGTCATTTTTCTATGTGCAAAATATGGCGTCTTTTTTTTCCATGTCATCATTAAAAAAATTTCTTTATAAATAAACGTTAGTACTTCTTTTATAATAAATTTTGCAAGAGATAGCTTTTTGTGTGAACAATAATCCAATTTAATCGATATAATGTCTTATTTTTTCAAAATAAATATATATATATATATATTTAATGAAATATCTGAAAATATTTTACATTTCTACTTGTAAACTTAAAAAAAAATAATAATCTGTTGATTAGCCATTCGATTTTTGATATATGGTAAAAATTACATTTATTTTGTATAAATTTGCGTTGTTTTTCAATTCTTCTATTAGCTGACGCTCTCACTATATATATCTTGTTCAAATTTTCAATCGTTAATAAAATACTTTTTATTCATCCATTCAAGTTCAAATACATTTTTTTCGAACTTGCAGTGGATGACACTTGATGTTAATGTAGTTTTTTCAAATATTAATTCAGTAATTAAATTTAATTAATTAATTTTAGTTTTTTTAGATTCAAGTTGCATATATCTACCAATAGATGGCGCCAGATAAACTTAAAATAAGGAATGAAAATTATTTATAAAGGACTTTCTGCAATACAGTGAGAAAAACGTAGGAATTGACTGCAATTTCTTCAATATTATTTTTGTATAAATAGCTGAAGTATAGAGGAATTTTGCTCTTCATTTCTTCTCTTGTTGATTATCTTATAAATTTCAAAAAAAAATGTTGAAGACTTTTTATGCATTTTCCTGGATGATTAAAAATATATCGTATGTTTACATTAAGAGCACAAAAAAATTGAGATATGTCAGCTCTTTCTCTGTGATGATGTCATATTGGGCCTCAGTAGCAGCTATTGTTTCGAATAGCTTAACATTGTGGTGAGTATAAGAGAAAAGAAATCACTAAAATTGTTTTTAAACTTGTATCAATTTGGAAAGATTAAGCAAAATATTTTTGTACTCTAAGATACAAATTAAATAATTCTTCTAAAAATAGATAGAATAAATTTTAAATATAACTTCGCTATATCCACTTTTATTTTTGATATTTATTGGTTTACTCTATTTTTAGGAGAAATTTATTGTCCAACATATTCTCAATAGGCTATGGTGCATTATGACTGAAACATTGTTGAAATGTAACATTTTGTAGTTTTTAAATTATTTGACAGGCAGTTATATGATAAAGTAAATTTATTCGTTAATTGTTTTTAATACCTGGTTTGCATCTTTTATTACATTATAAAACTACTGAAAACATTAATAAATACTGTCATGAACACTTTTTATACTCATAGTGATTTCTTTCAGGTAGAAAAAATAAAATTGTTATTTTACTTTTCCATATTTATTGAATAAAACATTTCTAAGTACTTCAACACGTATCCTGATATGAAATGTCTTATATTCCCCTTATTAAAACATAAACCGTGTTTAAACATGCCAAAAACATTTGAATATATTACAAAAATTATATATTTGTATTTACATGATTTACTTTTACTATACTTTATCACATATGAATTTCTTGGAGCACTAAATTACTATCGATTATTTTACTAGAAAATCCTGTTTGCTATATGGCTATACATGTTGTCAAGACGTCTAGTTTAGTATTATTGGATTTTATAGAATTTGATAAGTTAATGAGATTAACTAAAGTAAATGAATTTAGGTAATGCCATTTACATCATTTTTAATTACAAGTTAAAGTTGTATTCATCCCACTTCCATTAAACAAATTAATGTGCTGTAATTACATTTCAGGATATATATATATATATATATATATATATATATATATATATATTTTATATCTTATATCTTAATCACACAAAGTAGCGAAGTTTTAATGTACACATATTTTGCCAATATGTTTTCCAGAATCATTTCAAACGTTACAGCTAAAGATTACATATATAAAATTCAGACATCCAGTTTTCCTTGTAATTTGCTGAAAAATGTCTCTTATTTTTTTTACTGTTTATGACTAATCAGATAATATATTAAATTCATCTTTTAAATTCAATATACTTTGTTTTGCAGAGCTGAAAAAATTTGTTAGCTTTTGCCTATCAGAATGAGCCATAACTCAAGAAAAATAAACTTTTTCAAATATTTGAATGCTTATATTTCAGATAATTCATCCCAATGTCAAATATTTTAATCCATATATTTCAATCCAATGTCAAATATTTTAATCCATATCAATGCCAATATTTCATTACAATGCCAATATTTTAATACCAATATTTCATTACAATGTCAAATATTTTAATGTCAATATTTCAATCCAATGTCAAATATGTTAATGCCAATATTTCAAATATTTCATTCCAATGTCAAATATTTTAATGCCAATATTTCAATGCCACCTTTTTCAAATGGCAACTTTTTCAAAAATTTCAATGCCGAAAGGGTAATGTAATTTTTTGCTTGAAATTACATTGAAATTCCTTGAATTAAAGGCATTTGGCATTGGAATTGCCTATTTTATCAGGAATCGTATAGTACTGCTCTGGTTGAGATACAGAAAATTCAGAGTTAATTAGGATGCACCCTTCACTTCATCCATAAACAGTAAACGCAGATGGAACAGACATCTCTCCAAACATGGAATCTGGGTGTCTGCACATTCCTATTCATCTTCTAAAGTCACAGATGGAATTTTAGGCATTAGTATTGAATTTAATTGAACCTGTTTTGAGTATAGATGCAGAAGCTTTTGGTTTTAGATCACTCACCATGTTTCGAAACAAGTTCGTTTAGTTTGGAAACCTAAATTGTCATCTAATAGGTTATTCTGGCCCTACATGTTATTTGTTAAAAAAGATTTTGAATTAAATAATGAAATATGATTTTTGTAAAAAATAAGCAATGAAAATACTAAAGGGAATAAAGTACACGAGAACTTGACTAAAAGTCTATGAATTCATTAGCTCGCATAATAATAAAAGTATCTTTATTTTCACTTAATACTAATTTATTTTAAATAAATTTAAGTTGGTATTGTCTTAATAATTAATTAATAATAAGTTTAATTACATATCTAATATAATTTTTAAATATCTTATTTAAGTTTTATAAATTATAAATTAAATCTTAAAATATTTACTTTGAATAAGTAAATAAATAAATTTAAATAGTATGAATTGTATTTGTACTTAATAATATATATAATAGATTATTTTATGTCACATAGGATTTTCATGCAAGATAAAATACATTTAAACTTTCCTTGATAATGTATTTTGTTGTTATTCAATATCTTAGATATTAAGTCAGGAATTTCTACTGTTATATTTTGTTAAATATTTTAATTATTTTTTTTAATTATGTTGAATGTTGGTAATTTTAATTTAAGTCATTTGCCTTTAAAACAGTAGAGATCTAACAGATCAAGCATTAATTATAATGCACCACCGCTAGTCAGCTGTATTGCCTTAATATTGTGTTACTACACATTTGAATGAATAACCTTTGGCATGCCATTTTGATTGCCCTACATTATCCCCTTTTTTTTTACCCCAATGGAACCAAGTCTTTTCAACTTACGGATTTATCGTGATCATACCCGGCATAGACTCAGCAGCTTTTGGTTCGGCATCGTTTATAGAGTTTCCAAACCCATCATACTTTCTCCGTAAGAGCACATCACTCAAATTCTCAAGGCCTCAATTTCTCCTTTTTAAATATAACGAAATGATCTTTGATTTTATTTTAAAATTTTGTTTTGGAAAAAAAAAAATCCGTCGTCATTTTACTGGTAATGGGTGCCCGTGGTATAAAAGGCAATAAGAATGTTTGAAGCAGGAGAAATCAATACCATAAGAAACAGAAAAGCAAATAAACTACAATGTGATTCATAATGAATTAATCTATTGTATAACACTAAAATCAATTTATATTTTATAATGCTAAAAACAATTTAAACATATAAGAAAAAAAACTGGCTTTTGGGCATCAGGAGCCATAGAGTTGTATTTCATTAGTTTGTGATATTTTTTTAGTCTACTAAGTTTAAGAGTGCGAATTGTACAGTGAAATTTTCTCACGATCAACTGATTTTTTTTTACTTGGTACCTATTTATATTTTGTTTAGTAGAATCATTTAATGATCAACAGACCTATATTATGCATTCTTTAATAAATTAATTTTTATTAATTTTTTCTTCATGAGTTTATAAGGCTTGATTAAAGGTAAATTTTAAAATTATATCATGTTAAAGGTTGCTCTATGTCCACGTGACCTAACGGATAAGACGTCTGACTTCGAATCAGAAGATTACAGATTCGAATACTGCCGTAGACTTCTGTAATTATTTTTTCTTAGTAAATTGCAATTTTTAAGTTTGTAATTCTAATTATTTTAATGTTGATCTAGATTTCATAGATTATAGTAAAGTATTTCAAAGCAATTTTAATGCTTGGGGTTATTAGAAATACTTTCTAAATATATTGCACAATCTTTGATATAATTCCTTTTATTGGTACAAGACATATGAATTACTCTAAAAAGTTTGATTTAAACTATGAATTGCATTAAAGAGAAAACAAATACAAAATGTCCTTAACATTTAAAACAAATTTACATTGTAAAAATATTACAATAATTTAGGATTTGTATGGCATATTAAAAAGACAATTTATATTTTTGTAGTATAATGGATTGACAAGAAATACATATCTGTTTTCACTATTTACATAAAGCTGAAAATTGTTCCTTTATCTCAATACGAAAATATTTCAGTAAACTAAATCATCTACGCATTGCATTTGAAATACGATTGTTAAATATCAAAGAATGTAAGCAAAGAGAGACATGGAAATAGACGAAATTGTTTGGATTATATTTTACATTGGAAGCAAAACTCCAATTATTTTTCAAATACACGAACACACTGTTTTTGTTTTAGTTATATGCTTAACTTTTATATGCATCATTTTAAAACTTATTTGGAGCAAATATTTTTATAGTGTTTTCAAAATGTTAAAAAATAATATTTTGATGAATTCGATTAAATTTGCATAAGCAGACTTATCACTATGCATCCAACTATTTATACGTATTAAGAGCAACAAGAAATGAATTTAACCAAAATAATTACCTACCTAAATTTATAGTAATAATATTTTTAAATTGTTTCTATTTATATATCGATAATAAATGTGTCGTTACATGAAAAGTGAAAGTGCAAAATTTGAATTTTGTATGAATTTTGTATTCATAAAACATATATTTTGGATAAACTATGAATAAAGCATGTTCTGATATGTCTTTTTAAGAGAGTTATAAATTGTTGGTTATGTATATTTCACTTGGGAAATAAGAATTTAATAAAAAGCAACATTTAAAATGCTGATTTTTTTTTTTTTTTTGTTGAATATCGTTGGTTCTTGTTTGCTTCTTATGCAAGCCTCGAATAAACCACGGAAGGTTGATGGAGGGCATTGTCTTCTCAGAAGATGTCTAAAGGGATATCTAAGGCATTTTATTACAATTAATTTTGATGTCGTATGGCAAAATAATAAAACTTCTAATAAGGTAACATATCTATCGATGTGAGACGATTTACACATGTTATCATAATCGCCATCGGGTCTCCTCCTTTCTGCAAGCAGTGATTGGTATAATGATTTGAGACTTGTAGGATTTATAGGGTTGAATTTATAGTTTGGACTAGGATTTGTTGTGATTTCTAACACGCAAACACAGGTTACCACTGGGCCACAAGTCGAGGTTGTTTAGAATTTGGAATCAAATTTTATTCAAAGCACATATTAATGTTATGAAATATTCTATGAATTGGCAGTTAATATCTGTTATTTATTCTACATAATTTATATGTGTAGGCATTAATGGTAAGTGATGGAAATTAATAGTATTCATGGCGAAAAAAAAAAAAGTAAAATTGTTTAATAATTTCGGGGGTTTTTTATGTTTATGTTTATTTTTTTTTTTTTTTTTACATTCTCATCCTAAAAATGACCATTAAACAATTTCATCATATAGAATAATCATTTTTGTTCTATATATCTAAAACTTTATTGGAAACATCAAAGTTCCATACAACTTTCTTAAATCTAATATTCTTATCAACATTAACGTTATTATTAATGTTACCATTTTCAGCATTGATAGATACATAACCCGATCAAGGACGCAGATATTTTCAAGATGGCGTTACTATATTTTAGAATTTTTTTATGATTTTCTGCATCATTTTTGCCTCGTCGTAGTTTTTCATTTGTTTTATGCTCAAGAAATGGCGAGTGGCGTCTTTTATAACAGCCTTGATAACTTTTGTTATTTTTGTAAGAAATCTATTTGCAAGAAGTACCTAATGAACAAAACGATATTGCGGAAAGTGTACTTTGGCTACTTCGGGATAACACACGAATAAAAAATAGAGCTACACCAGAACTTTTAATAATAAAATGCAAAACTTTACAAAATACAGAGAAAAAAGAGAATAAAACAAAATACAGGAATAATTAAATACAAAACTTTACAAAAAAAGAAAACAAAGATAATAAAACAAAATACAGGAATAAATAAAGAATAACAAAAATAATAATAAAATAGAAAAGAATAATAAAATACAAAAATAGTAATAAAATACAAAAGAATGATAAAATATAAAAAATAATAATAAAATACAAATCTTTGGATTACCACGTAGAAGTGCAATACCTTCCCAACTTTTATAATAATAATACTAATGAAAAAAAAGAAAACAATAGAATTTTAAGTATTTTTTATTTTTATATATTTCGTATTTACCTTTTATGTTTTTGTAACATTCTGAACTTAAATATGACCATTAAATGTGCACCTTTTATTATTAATTTAATTAATTATGATTTTTTTTTTATTTTTAACCGACTATTCATGTACTTTACTGCACTGGATTTTTGCATTACAGAAGAAGGAAAGGAATTAATATTTATAATGAGAAACCAATTTATACAAATATATATGTGCATAAAATAATCTTAAATTAAGAGAAATATTTTAAAAATTACTTTTTCGGCTTGTGTAATTAAAGTTAATATCTATTAAGTCAAATTTATAGAAACACTTTTCGTAACAATAAATATTTTAAAGTTTGCAATAATTTTTGAAACTTTTCACATAAATCATAATTAAATTATGATTTATTGAAGCAAAAGTAATCTTCGAGGTTAGATTTAAGCACATTACAAAAACTTTTTATATATTTAAGCCCTTCTGAAAAAAAAGGAAAAAAATAAAAATAAAACTTCGATTCTTTATCATCATGCGCTTACGGTTTATATTCTTTAAGGATAAATTCATCCAATCAATGATTTTTTTCACTATTCGTTCGCAACGTTTCCGGCACGTAATCTGAAAACCGATGAATCCATATAAAGATTTCTTTATACTCGAAATCCAATTACAAATAAAATAAGATTTTTTCGAGTCAAAGCGTGATTTTTTCTCCATCTTTGAGATATTGAATGCAGACAATAATTCAGATTTAGTTCGAACGGCAGGAGATGAGGTCGTTTATTTTGGAAGATGCGCGTTAAACGAATTTTCTGCCGTCTTACTGCGAATAAAGTGGGATTAATTTTTTTTATTGGTTGGAAATGCTTATTAATGTAGTGTTAATTAACAGAATTAATTGCTGATGTAGGAAAAGAAAATAAGAAAATCGGAAGTAAATTTAATTCTGAACAGAAGTTTCATTTAAACAATGCGTGGTGCATGGTATTAGAAAAAGATATCGTTGATAAAATAATTCTTAGATAAATATTTTTAATCTGATTCTTTTATCTGCGTTCAATACAACACAAGTTTTTATAGTAAAAGGTTTAAAAAAATCTAGAATATTTTAATCTAGAATGTAATAGCTAATCTAGAATTTAATAGCTAATCTAGAATTTTATAGCTAATCTAGAATATTTTTTATTATATTTGACTAATGGAATTTATTATATTTAGAGAGTTAAGGCTGTAACGAGTCGGCCTATACAAGGCTTCAAGAAGAGGCCCACTTTCAAGATCATGGGAATCTGCTGTACAAAGAAATAAAAATACGAAGAATTACAAAACCTTCCCAACTTTTATAACAATAATGCTAATGTAAAAAGAAACCAATTGAATTTTAAGTATTTTTTATTTTATATATTTCATATTTGTTTTTTATGTTTTTTTTTTACATTGTGAACTTAAATATGACCATTAAATGTAAACCTTATATTATTAATTTAATTTTTATTTATAATATACCATTCATATACATCTTTTATTTTACTGTACTGGATTTTAGGGTTACAGAAGAAAAAAGATTAACGGAGTTTGCAAAAACGATTAAGTTATAGAAGAAAAGGGATTGAATAGTTGGTATGAGAAACCAATATATTTAAATATATATGTGCATTATATAATATTATAAAGAGAAAGGTTTTAAAAATTACTTTTTTTGGCTTGTGTAATTAAAGTTCAAATCTACTAAATCCAATTTACAGAAACAGTTATCACAATAATAAATGTTTTAAAGTTCGCGATACGTTTTGAAACTTTTCACACAAATCATAATTAAATTATGATTTATTGAAGCAAAAGTAATCTTCGAGGTTAGATTTAAGGTCATTATAAAAACTTTTTATACATTTAAACCTTTCTGAATAAAAAAAAAAAAAAGAAAGTACAAATAAAAATTCCAATTCTTTATCATCATGCGCTTACGGTTTATATTCTTTAAGGATAAATTCATCCAATCAATGATATTTTTTCAGCATTCGTTCGCAACGTTTCCGACACGTAATCTGAAAACCGATGAATCCATATAAAGATTTCTTTATACTCGAAATCCAATTACATATAAAATAGGATTTTTTCGACTCAAAGCGTGATTTTTTCCCATCTTTGAGATATTGAATGCAGACAATAATTCAGATTTAGTTCGAACGGCAGGAGATGAGATCGTTTATTTTGGAAGATGCGCGTTAAACGAATTTTCTGCCGTCGTACTGCGAATAAAATGTCATTCACATTTTTTTTTATTCGTTAGAAATGCTCATTAATGTAGTGTTAATAAGAATTAATAGAATTAAATGCTGATGGAAAAACTATTGAGAGAGTTGTAAGTAAATATATTTCTGAACAGAAATTTCTTTTGAAGAATGCATGGTGCATGGTATTAGAAAAAGTTTTGGTTGATGAATTAGTTCTTAAATAAATATATTTAATCTCATTCCGTAATCTTCTTTCAATAGAAAGCAAGTTTTTATAGTAAAAAGTTAAAAAGCAATCTAGCAGCTAATCTAGAATATTGTTTTTATTATATTTGACTAATTGATTTTATTATATTTAGAGAGTTAATGCTGTAACGTGAAGGCCAATACTAGATTTATAGCGACTTCAAGAAGAGCCACTTTCAGTTCACTACAAGGTCGAAAATTTTCCGAGTTCTCTAGTCTACGTCGAATCTCAAAACACGTGGTCTGCTGCAGACCTTAATTATCAAAAGGTGTGATAAACGAAGCCGCAAGGACTTTTGGAAACTTTGGATTGTTTTGTCACTTCATAGAAAAAGACAAGAGCAACATTCTCTGTCGACACATCTCAGAATTAATTTCTTTCTTCTCCAAAAACCTATCTTAAAGAAATTCCATCAAGCTGGAGAGTGATCGGTTTCTCTCACTTCTCTGGAGTACACATTTTCTCAGCTTATGATCTATTACCAATAAAATAGAATTTTTTTAGTCAAAGCATGATTTTTACCATCTTTGAGATATTGAATGCATACAAAAATTCAGATTTAGTTCAAACTGCAGGAGATGAGGTCGTTTATTTAGGAAGATGCGCGTTAAACGAATTTTCTGCCGTCTTACTGCGAATAAAGTGGGATTCAAATTTTTTTTTTTATTGGTTGGAAATGCTTATTAATGTAGTGTTAATAAGAATTAACAGAATTAATTGCTGATGCAGGAAAAGAAAATAAGAGAATCGGAAGTAAATTTAATTCTGAACAGAAGTTTCATTTAAACAATGCGTGGTGCATGGTATTAGAAAGAGATCTCGTTGATAAAATAATTCTTAGAAAATATTTTTAATCTGATTCTTTTATCTGCGTTCAATACAACACAAGTTTTTATAGTAAAAGGTTTAAAAAAATCTAGAATATCTTTAATCTAGAATATTTAATCTAGAATGTAATAGCTAATCTAGAATTTAATAGCTAATCTAGAATTTTATAGCTAATCTAGAATTTAATAGCTAATCTAGAATTTTATAGCTAATCTAGAATATTTTTTATTATATATGACTAATGGAATTTATTATATTTAGAGAGTTAAGGCTGTAACGAGTCGGCCTATACAAGGCTTCAAGAAGAGGCCCACTTTAAAAATCATGGGAATCTGCTGTACAAAGAAATAAAAATACGAAGAATTACGAAACCTTCCCAACTTTTATAACAATAATGCTAATGTAAAAAAGAAACCAATAGAAATTTAAGTATTTTTTTTATTTTATATATTTCATATTTGTTTTTTTATGTTTTTTTTACATTGTGAACTTAAATATGACCATTAAATGTAAACCTTATATTATTAATTTAATTTTTTATTTATAATAGACCATTCATGCACATCTTTTATTTTACTGTACTGGATTTTAGGGTTTACAGAAGCAAAAAAAATTAACGGAGTTTGCAAAAACTATTAAGTTATAGAAGAAAAAGGATTGAATAGTTGGTATGAGAAAACAATATATTTAAATATATAAGTGCATTGTATAATATTATAAAGAGAAAGGTTTTAAAATTACTTTTTTGGCTTTTGTAATTAAAGATTCAAATCTACTAAATTCAATTTACAGAAACAGTTATCACAATAATAAATGTTTTAAAGTTCGCGATACGTTTTGAAACTTTTCACACAAATCATAATTAAATTATGATTTATTGAAGCAAAAGTAATCTTCGAGGTTAGATTTAAGGTCATTCTAAAAAACTTTTTTTATACATTTAAACCTTTGTGAATAAAAATAAAGAAAAAAAAAAAGTAAAAATAAAAATTCCAATTCTTTATCATCATGCGCTTACAGTTTATATTCTTTAAGGATAAATTCATCCAATCAATGACTTTTTCACCATTCGTTCGCAACGTTTTTGACACGTAATCGGAAAACCGATGAATCCATATAAAGATTTCTTTATACTAGAAATTCAATTACATATAAAATAGGATTTTTTTCGACTCCAATCGTGATTTTTTCCCCATCTGAGATATTGAATGCAGACAATAATTCAGATTTAGTTCGAACGGCAGGAGATGAGATCGTTTATTTTGAAGATGCGCGTTAAACGAATTTTCTGCCGTCGTACTGCGAATAAAGTGTGATTCACATTTTTTTTTTTATTCGTTAGAAATGCTCATTAATGTGGTGTTAATAAGAATTAATAGAATTAAATGCTGATGTCGAGAAAAAACTATTGAGGGAGTTGCAAGTAAATATATTACTGAACAGAAATTTCTTTTGAAGAATGCATGGTGCGTGGTATTAGAAAAAGATTTGGTTGATGAATTAGTTCTTAAATAAATATATTTAATCTCATTCCGTAATCTTCTTTCAATAGAAAGCAAGTTTTTATAGTAAAAGCTAAAAAGCAATCTAGCAGCTAATCTAGAATATTGTTTTTATTATATTTGACTAATGGATTTTATTATATTTAGAGAATTAATGCTGTAACGTGAAGGTCAATACTAGATTTATAGCGACTTCAAGAAAGAGAGCCACTTTCAGTTCACTACAAGGTCGGCAATTTTCCGAATTCTCTAGTCTACGTCGAATCTCAAAACATGTGGTCTGCTGCAGACCTTAATTATCAAAAGGTGTGATAAACGAAGCCGCAAGGACTTTTGGAAACTTTGGATTGTTTTGTCACTTCATAGAAAAGACAAGAGCAACATTCTCTGTCGACACATCTCAGAATTAATTTCTTCCTTCCCCAAAAACCTATCTTTAAGAAATTCCGTCAAGCTGGAGAGTGATCGGTTTCTCTCACTTCTCTGGAGTACACATTTTCTCAGCTTATGATCTATTACCAATAAAATAGAATTTTTTTAGTCAAAGCATGATTTTTTACCATCTTTGAGATATTGAATGCATACAATAATTCAGATTTAATTCAAACTGCAGGAGATGAGATCGTTTATTTTTGAAGATGCGCGTTAAACGAATTTTCTGCCGTCGTACTGCAAATAAAGTTATCACAATTTTTTTAGTCGTTAGAAATGCTCATTAATGCAGTATTAATAAGAATTAGAATTTAATTCTGATGTTGGAAAAAAAAGTAAATGGAAGAGCATTAATTTATGAACAGAAGTTTAATTTAAAAGAATTATTTTTTGTATGGTATAAGTTCTTAAATAAATATTTATTCTGATTCCTTAATCTTCGTTGAATAGAAAAGTTTTTATAGTTAAAGGTTAAAAACATTAGCAGCTAATTTATAATATTGTTTTGTAAGCAGCTAATTTATGATATTGTTTTTATTATATTTGACTAATGGATTTTATTATATTTAGAGAGTCAATGCTGTAATGTCTCTGCCTACACTAGACCTATAACGGCTTTAAGATGAGGGGACACTTTTAGGATCATGGAAACACTTTAATTTTTATTTACAAGCACTGCATCTATATACAAATACAGAATTATTATACAAAGAATGTCTATATACAAATACAAATGGGTTATTATACAAAGAAATAAAAATTAATAATATAAATTTAATCAAGTTCAGTTCACTCCAAGGTCGAAGATTTCCAGAGTTCTCGCGTCTACGTCGAATATCAAAACACGTATTCTGTTGCAGAGCTTAATTATCACAAGGTGTGATACACCAAATCTCAATGATCTCACTTTGGAAACGGGGGAAATATCCGGCATGTTCAGTCACTTCAGAGAAAAATGGGGGAAAAAAATGATGGATATTTATATAAAACATTTAAAAATTATATTGTTTAATATATTTGAAAAAACGGCGCCTTTAAAAAGTAACGGCTTCTAAATTTATATGTTATATACATTGTAATATGTGAATTACACTTCAGTAAAATTTAATTAAAATTTAGAATACTACATAAAAAAGAGTACATATTTGATTTAATTATACTATTTGCATTAAACCTATTCTATTATAAAGTACAATCATTGTTCCTCATTCTGCCTTTTTTAAAACTTTGAAGAGAATGCGAAAATTTGCAATTAAAGATTAATTATTTTTTATCAATGAATCGGGAATTCCAATAAAATTTAAACAAGGAATGTCTTACATTGTAAATATTTCAAGGTAATTATATATATATAATGTAAATTATCCCTTTTGAACATTCTAATTAAAGCATGAATAAATTGTAATGTAGTGTAAAAGACATCTCTCAGAAAGGTAATAATTGTCATTGAGCTTAATCATAAACCAAATAATTTATTTTCATTTTATTATAATTTTATAGATTTAATTTTATTATACTTTTGTGTATTTACATTTATTTTTTAGTTTTATGGATTTAATTTTAATATTATTTTGTGTATTTATTTTTATTATAATTTTTTTTTTGCATTTAATTTTATTATAATTTTGTCTATTTAATTTTATAATACTTTTTGTGCATTTAATTTTATTATAATTTTATGGATTTAATTTTTATTATTAAGTGTATTATAATTTGATGGGATTTGAAATTTTCTATAAACACTTTATTATTGTCTTTAATAATAAAAACAAATTTTCTTTTAAAATCAAAAATCTTCTTTAAAAAGCATCTTTATGAGTATTTCATATAACTATTAAACTTTTAGTATTTTTTTATATCTCTACATTACTGACAGGTAATTTATAATCTCTAATTAATTATTTTACTAATAATTTTTGTATAATCTATAATATATTAAAATTACTTTAAAAGGTAATGAATTTATTTCAGCGTATTAATTGTTAAATATTTCAAAATTTTACAGTTAAGCAAAGTTTTTTGAAAATGTTAAAATAAATTTTAGTAAATTATCATTAATTAAAAAAAAAACCCTACTGTTTTTGAGTTTCAATAAAGTTTAAAAAGACCACATTAAATGCTAAAGAAAAGCAACATGGAACTTTTTATATTCAATTATTTGACCTGTACGTAACTTTTTTTATTAAAATTATTTTTTTTATATTTTTATATTAATTAAACATTTAATTATTAAAACACTTAGCCATTAGTCTGACTTCATTGTTTTTAATGGAGTTTGGAAATTACATTATAAGATGTATTTATTTATAAAAGACATTTAAATATTTGCATGTCTGATATTTATTGAATCAATAAATTATATTTTTTAATGTTAATTAATTAATTATTCCCATTTATATTGATGGCATGAGTTCAAGGAAGGAATGGATAAATTCAAACATTTAGAAAAAAATCCATATACATTTTCGAAACGGGAAGAAAACCTTTATATTGTTAAATGAGTTATAACAAAATGCAATGTATCCGTTTATAAAAAGTTACGTTTTGTCGTGGAAAAAAAAAGTGATTAATGATTGCAGCAGTTTTGGCCAGTAATCGAGCTGCATAGCATGGATGCAATGAGAAATATCGTAAGAAATATAGGTTTTTTTTTTTTGTTCCCATAAATATCACGTGAAAATGCATTTAGCAGTATAGCTGAGGTATTTTTATGCACCAAAATTTTCAAAAGTAACAAATGGTATATTCTCAGAATGATAAAAGTATTTTTTTATTTTTTTTTTCTGAATGCAAGGTTAAATGTTTTTTTTTTTTTTTTACTGAAATTGATGTCAGTTTTATTGAACATGATATAACTACATCCAAAGTATTCATCAGAAAAGATTTTTATCAATCATATATATGATATATAAAATTTATTATCTGATTAAATAAATTATTATGATATTAATATTATTCAGAAATTGTTAATGTTTTTGAAATGTATTATAGGAAAATTATCATAACAATAAAAATTCATAAATTCTGAAACACAAACTTAGCTTTTGTAAAATTTAGATATCGTTTTAATGTTAAAAAAAATGGAATTATGCTTTTATATATATATTAGTTTTTTGTTTTATTCATATCAGATAGAAATGCACGATTATGTTAATACAACGTTTTAGCAATCAAGTATAAAGTTTTCATCATAATATGGTGCATTTTGAAGCAACAAATTCCTGAATATGCAAAAAATAATCATGTGAAAAGAATAATTATTATATGTAATATACAAAAAATGTTTATGTATTTATTACATTTGCAAAGTAGAATAATTTAATATTTTTTCCTTATTCCATATTCATTTCATTTCATTCATATCATTATATAATAAATTTCAAGAAGTTAAAGTCTTAGAAAACTGACAGAAAATATTAACTCTGACAATTAATCAATTGTCAGGCACGAGCAAAACAAAGCTTTTTAAATGCCATTCTACATACCAATAAACAAGTTCAGCTCTCTCACTATTGAACAACTTTATATATTATATATATATAGCCATGTTACGTCAACAAAACTGAGCATTGCCCTGGGTGAGTTATGGTACTAATTAACTTATATATTTTTAACTGAACTCGTTCATATGAAAAAATGAAATGATGGTTATGGGAAGTTTTGTTTTTTTTAAATTTCAAGAATTAATATAAAGAAAACACACTCAATTTGTTAATGATGTATAACAGTAAAAATAAAGAAAATAAAGTATTTATTTTTAATGTTTTTATTTTTAATTTCAACAAGAAACTCACATAGTACCTAAAAAGGCTTTTTGATTCTTAACAGTTAAATATTTCT
>BPLR01006634.1:0-36747 GCA_021605095.1 Caerostris extrusa
AGGGTAATAGGTAGCTTCCTTTAGCGAGGAACTCAACATCAAGACAACGCTCTATAATCATATTAGATCGGGACCTACGTCTTAAAGTGGATTCCGAACCACTACAAATATCCATGGCACCGCAGGGACTCGAACCCGAACCCAGTGGGATAGGGTCCCAGAGTGCTGGACACTCGGTCATCCAGGTCCCTTGGAGTAAAAGTATTTAATGATCAAACAAACCAATTCAATTTGTTATATAACATACAAGCTACCAATATCATACATTATTTTAGATAATAGCATGCGTATTCGAGGCCCGATGGCCGCGTGACCAGCGCTTTGGCTTTCAATGCACAGGTTTCGAGTCCCACCGGTGTCATGGATGTTTGTAGTGGTTCGGAATCCCACCAAAGGGAAAGGGCTGGATATTTCCGGTAGGTCTTTTAGGGGTAACTGCGCTGCATTTGAGTGTCGTACTGTTGAAACATCAGAAAATTCCCACCAGGCAGCCTGATGATCGATGCGAGATGATTTAACATACATTGTCACTATCGCCGTCGTGTCACCTCGTTTCTGGAAGCATCGATTACACTATCGCCTCCTGCGTATTCGAACTTTAACCCTTTTTGCACGCTAGTTGCCACTGGGCCACGAATCGGGCTTTTAAGACGACTGCGACATTCACAAAAGAACTTCAGTGATTTGGTTTGTCGCTCTATTTTGTGCATACTTTGGGCTCATTAGACCGGGACCTACAGTTTATCGTGGATACCGAGCTACTGTTACTACTACTACACCACACCCCATCACTGTGCCTAGATCTGAGTTGCCCCTTCACAGGTTGGGAAGGGTGTGGGTGAGAGTCTGATTGGGCTCTGTGACGCTCTACAGTCCAGAGCTTAGGCTTAAAGTGGATTTCGAACCATTACGAATATCCATGGCACCTTCTGGATTCGAACCCAAAACCTGTGGTACTGAGCTCCACA
This sequence comes from Caerostris extrusa, assembly GCA_021605095.1. NCBI lineage: Eukaryota > Metazoa > Arthropoda > Arachnida > Araneae > Araneidae > Caerostris > Caerostris extrusa. Next base: position 969 of record BPLR01006634.1, read on the forward strand.
GAACGTTAGCCACTTCGGCCATTTAGTCCCAATTCCGAACCACTGACAAACATCCATGCCACAGCCAGGATTTGAATCTGAAGCCTGTGGTACCAAAGGCCAGATAGCTAGCCAATTGGCCTCATTGGAAGGGTAGTCATGGATGAGAACCTAAGACTAACAATCATCGCCTCACAATTTCAATAAAGTGTTGTCTTTAAAGGGGGCGGGGGTGTGGTGGCCGAATGGCTAGCGCTCTGTACCACAGGTATCGGGTTCTAATCCTCGGCGGTGACATGGATGTTTGGAGTGGTTCGAATCCACATTAGCCGTCGGTCCCGGTCTCATAGACCGTAGAGTGTCACAGAGCCCAATCAGACTTTCTTCTTCTCACCCACATCCTTCCCAAACTGTGGCTACTTAGCTCTAGGAATTGTGATGCGATGTGGCGTAGTAGTAATTGTCTGTAAGGGCCCATCCTTGCGAGCAACTCTTCCGCTGCGAACTGGCAGGTGCTTTACCCATCCAGTGGAAAGTGTGTGCCTCGAAAATAACCTCCGGTGTCTTGTGGTGCACGTGCCCATCGTAAAGAATGGGGCGGGTTCTAAGGCCATGGATCGACACACAATGAACAATTGACCTTCCTTCGCGCTTCTACTGCCTTCTGCACTGTAGAATAATGACTTTCGCTTGTGTTTGTTCTGTTACGCTCATGTAGATCTCAGCACAAGTGCTGTGGCTTCTATCCGAGTATGTAAGACATGTCAAGATAGAAGAACATCAAACACTTTTTTTCACTTGTGTTTACAAATTTTTATGTACACATAAAAAAATTCCGTAGTCCAACGTACAGAGTGTCCAAAAATTCTTTTTTACAATTTCATACGTTATACATTTGTTCAAACTTTAAAAAATGAGTTTTATATATTCAAGGCTTTTTTTTTTTTGCCACTCATACTTTTAATTTAATGTAGTTTATTATTCTATATATTCACCATGAGTAGCACGTGAATTTGTGTATACCAAACATATTACATTTGTTTGGTATATGTCCTGTTTGGTATGATTCCAGCTTATTAACCTCCATTATGTATGAATTCCGTTGGTATGAGTCAAGCTTGTTAACCTCCACAATATGTAGCATTTCTTTTGATATGAGTACAGCTTATTAACCTCCACTATATGTATACATTTATTTATATACGATCTGTTTAGTAAGAGTCCAACATATTAACCTTCACATTATGTATGAGTTCAGGATATTATTCTAACGTCATAGGTATACATTTGTTTGGTATGAGTCCAACTTTTTAACCTCTCCCTCATATGTATAAATTCGTTTGGCATTCGTCTTGTTTGGTATAAGTCCAAAGATTTGAAACGGATTAGGACTTATATCGGTAGTACGAGTGATTTTTTTTTTAACTCTCCTCTTGGTTCATTTTGCATTCTAGTAAAAGACGAAGCATAGTACATAATTTATTACAACTCTATATTAAGAAGATGTCATTTGAGACAAAAAAAACAAACAAGTAATATAAAAAAAAAAAAAATTTAAGTCAATTCTTATTTTTTTCACTCTGTTACAGAAAGTTCTTTACATATAAAGTTGAAATTTTACTCTTACATCTAGCGCCATCTATTGGTAGATACATGCAACTTTAAATCTAAAGAAAACTAAAATGAATTAACTAAATTTAATTGCTGAATTAATATTTGAAAAACTGTATTTACATCCAGTGTCATCCCCTACATGTTCAAAAAAATGTATTTGAAGTTGAGTGGATGAATAAAAATTATTTTATGAACGATTGAAAAATATATAGGGAGAGTGTGAGCTAATAGAAGGAATTGAAGAAGGGGGGGGGGGATAAACATTTTTTGTTATAGATTTCCTGAGTAATTTTTTTCAAGAACTTCAGGGAGAGCTCCACAGTTACAGTGACGCGATAATTCATTTAAATCTGCAGTGCACGACTTCAGAATTTTTTGCTACTACTGACACACAGTGAGCGAACGGAACGCGCAAGTGCACGCACGCAGAATGAGGGGAGCAGGTGTAAAGGGTTGTCGGCCGTTAGGCCCAGGCTAGAAGGAAGGGTTGGCGGCGTGCGTGCCGTCGGTCACGTGACTGGGAACTCCCCGCACACAGGAACCGGATACACGGGACAAAAAAAATCGACAGAAAAAAAAAAAAAAAAAAAGGGTGAGCCTTTTACGAGAGTTATTTTAATCACGTTCCTCTGTGATTTTTTAAAATCACTGCGTCGAGTTTGTGCATGAACAGAAATAATTAGCTGAACTCAACAGAAGATCGGGACATTCATCCAAAATTCACTTCAAAAGTAAGGAAACAAAAGAGAAGTGAAGAAGGTTTCATTTTATTCAAAATATGTATTAAGTTAAATAAAATTTTACTTCCTAAACCTTCCTGATTATATTGCAAAGGCTTTTGATAGAGTTTGGGTCAACGGATTAATCCATAAATTAATTATTTTCAACTTTTCTCCTTTTCTTATTTAAATTATTCAAAATTATCTTACTAACAGAACTTTTACGGTTTCCATTTTTAAAACAGATTCTTCTGTCCAAAAAATTCAGGTTGGTGTTCCCCAAGTTTCAATACTTGGTCCATTTCTCTACAATCTTTACATTAATGCTATTCCGCAAATTTATAATTGTGAAAATCAACCTTTTTGCAGGGGATACAGCACTTCTCACCAAAGTCATGAACATTTTATCATTAGTAAAAACCTTCAGAATTTACTAATCATCTTGAACAGTGGCTTATAAAATGGAAAATTCAATTAAACGTTGAGAAAACTGAAGCAGTACTATTCACGCGTAAAAGGGTTTTTAACACTCCTTCTATCATAATTTATAATAATCCTATTAATTGGGTTGGGCAGGCTAAATATTTGGGTGTAATCTTAGATCGTCAATTGACTTACGTTCCTCACATTAACTATTAGTGAAAAATTTAATGGATGCATTCGCGTACTGTATCCACTTATTTGTAGGAGCTCTACTATGTCCTTGAAAATAAAAACTCCTTCATCTTGCTTACTTGAGTCCAATACTTGCAAAGGCGAGTCCTGTTTGGGGATCCGTCGAATTTCGAGATCCTACAAAGTCTCAAAAATAAAATCCTACGTATGATGACGCATTCGCCTTGGTTTTTCCGAAATGAGGATATCGGACAGGCTCTTTCCCACCCAAGTTTTAAACGATTTGTTCATAAAATGGCACAAAATAATTTTATTATTCCATTCCCACAATTAATTATTCTGTTTTGAATCATCTCGGCCACTGTGATGACGACATTTCTGATTTCAAACATCGCAAAAGACCTCGCGCCGTTCTGAATAGTATTTAGGAACGTTTCGATATCCTCCTCCCCGAATTGCCATGCAGTTTCTGATCGCAATTTCCCCTCTTCAACTGTCTTTGCTTCCATTGTTTATTTTTTGTTACCTTTCATTCCTTACTTAAAAAGGATAATCATATTAAATAATAATAAAGCACTTATGCATATATAAAATTTAAAAAAGTTAACTTTATAAATAAATTAATAATACATATATAAATTTTTGTTCTAATGCAGCTGCCAAACACTTAGACAATTATCTTCGATGCCTTAAGCCAAACGCTGCATCTACGTTAATCACTTAGCACTACCCAGAAGGTGTGAGTAGCTTGAAGATAAGCCCCGGACGCGGAGTAACACTACCCCAACAACGCTCTACGATCCTGTTGGACAGGAACCTACAGTTTAAAGTGGATTCCGAACCACTCCAATCATCCATGGGACCGCTGGGACTCGAACCCGAAACCTGTGGTACCGAGCGCCAGAGCGCTAGCCACTCGGCCATTCAGGCCCTTAAAAATTATAATAACAACATAAAAAAAAAATAATAAAAATTTATGAATCTATAAATTAAAAAATATAAATAAGTTAATTTCTATAAATAAATTAATAATATATCTGTATATATATATCTTACTCCTTTTCTATTTAATCAGTGGGCTTAAAGTTTAAGACGCTTCCCTCATTCCCAAAGCAGGAGATAGAGGTTGCTAGGCAACCCAGGCTCTGCGTCAACCTGCCAAATCGTCGTCGTCGAAATACGATATTTTTCAGACCGTTTATTAAAAGAAGGTTCATTTACTTCGTCGTGTGTGGCAGCGGTTATTTTTCTGTATAAAAGTTCTCTTGGATAAAGGAACACCTAAATCTAAATTCTGAACTTCCTAAAATGATATCTCAGAATGCTCTTCAATGTTTAAATAGAAATATATTTTTAGAACGTTTACCAAAATAACTCATCTCCATTCAAAATAACATCAACAAAGTAGTTATTAGCATAAAATATTTACTATCAAAATAGTGCTTAACGCATTTTATTATTGGCACATGGGCCTGTATGGCCGAGTGTCTAGCGCTCGATGACACAGGTTTCGGGTTCGAGTCTCGACTGTTCCCTGTTTGGAGTGGTTCGAATTCAATTTAAACCGTAGGTTCCAGTCTAATATGGCAGTAGAGCGACATAGGCCTCGTAAAAAAAAAAAAAAAAAAAAACTGTCATGTTTCGATATCTGTCTAGGCAGAAAAGCCTACGAATAATTTCAACAGGACACATTTAAAGCAGTTAGATGTATGGTTTTCTTTGTACTCTATGGAATTATAAAACTTTCTTAAATGTATAGTTCAAGATAGTAGTTCAATAGTTCAAGATACTTAGACAAATAATTATTGGTAATTATAATACCTTTAACTGAAGCATTTTTCTCATAGTTTCGGCAGTTCATTTTTGAATATAGGGATACACACATAATGTAGTTTTTTAATACATTGGTTTTCACTGCTTTGGTCATTGTAAAATAAATATATTTTGCAAAAGTATGATACATCTCACGGGCCGAAAAAGTTCAAGACGGGCCACAGGTTGGCCACCCCTGAAATGAACTTATTCATGAAATGTTGTACTTAGAAAAACAAGTAATACCAAAAAAAAAAATTTTTAAGTCAATTCCTACTCCACTCTATTGCAAAAAGTCCTTTATAAATAATTTTCATACATTTTTTAAGTTTATCGGGCGCCATCTATAGGTAGATATATCCAAAAAACTGTAATGAAAGTTAACTGAACTGAAAAAACCGTATTAACACCCAGTGACATCCACTACCAGTTCAAAAAATGCATTTGAACTTGAGCGGAGGAATAAAAAGTATTTCATGAACGATTGAAAATGTGAACAAGATGTATATCGGGAGAGTGTGAGCTAATAGAAGAAATCGAAAAAGACGGCTGCAGTTTGTTTGAAAGCATAACGCATACAATATTCACCAAATGTCCACAGTTTGCTTGAAAACATATGATACAGCACTCCGCGTGAATGAAGCAGACAAGGTCACAGTTACACAATGAATGACTTCATAACATGAACTATTTTTTTTTTTCCCCCAACTCTTTCTTTTTCCTGTTTTCAGTTCATTCCGAAAATTTCTTAGAAACTTTTTTTACTTTTCAACATTTGGGTTTAACCTTCAGTTTACTGTTTCATTTTTTTTTTTTTTTTTTCTCCCAAAAACCAGTTGTAACAGTATTACATGTCTTACAAATAATATAAGGCCTTAAATATTTTGTAAAAACATTTTCGGGGGTTCTCCTCCCTCAAGTACCATGGAAGGGATTCCTCTCTACAGATACATCGTGCCCATCCCCGGCAAGTTTTTGTTTGTCAGATTTGGAGATCGGTTCCTTCGATTTGGAAACCCAAGATTGCAAGGCTTAATAAAAACAATATAGAATTAATAATTTGAAGGGAAACAAGTAATATAAAAAATTTTTAAGTCAATTCCTACTTTTTTTCACTCTTTTTGCAGAAAAGTCCTTTACAAATAAAGTTGAAATTTTCCTCTTACATCTGGCGCCTCTATAGGTGGATACATGCAACTTAAATCTAAACAAAAAACTAAAATTAAATAAATTACTGAATTAATATTTGAAAAACTGTATTTACATCGAGTGTCATCCACTACAAGTTTAAAAAAATGTATTTGAACTTGAGTGGATGAATAGAGAGTATTTTATGAACGATTGAAAATGCGAACGAGATATATATATAGGGAGAGTGTGTGATAATAGTAGGAATTGAAAAAAGAATTTCGAAAAGAAGAAATTCGCCTACACTCTATTTTATTGAACAAGTTTGTTCATCCTATGCATAGTTATTTTATTGTTTTGCATTTACAAAAAAAAAAAAAAAAAACTACGAATCGCCCCGTTTGATTATATACAAATATAAAATTCGCATGATAATGGTTACATTAAATAGTATATGTAATACAGGTGGATAAGACGACGTATAATCAAACGACGTGATGGCCAAGTAGCTAGCGATCGGTATTACAGGCTTTTTAGGGTTCGAGTCCCGGCGGTGGCATGGTTGTTTGTGAGTGGGATTCACGTTAAACTGTAGGCCCCGGTCAGTTTAGTTCTCCTAAGATGACCGTACAGCGACAAACCAAAGGAAATAAAAGATTCCTGGTGAATAAAACCTACACTATTGATGTACAAATTACATATAATATTTTAAAACGAACTACTCAACGCACTTCATTTGAGCAAGTTTTCCAATAATTTATGCACCGTATTAGTTTCTTATGAGAGAAGTAGCTTTTAAAAACAGCGCTTAATAAAAGCTTATTTGCTGCTATATAAAAAAAATCTTCGCTAATTATGGCATCTGTTACGGATCAGCAAATTGATAAACAAGCATCATGCACAAAGTGGATTCTTTTCTCTAGAATTATTCAATGGTTGTCCATTTAATAAAAAATCATGTAAAACATCAACATAAAACAAAAATTAACGTTATCAAAAAACCTCATCAAACACACTTCAACAGTATCAAACAAATATTTTCATTGTCATCATCAAACAAACATCAACATCACCAAATAACATCATAATCAAACAAATATCAACATCTCCATCAAACAATCAATGTCTCCACAAGACATCAATATCATAACATCCCCAAAACACAAGCATCAGTATCATCAAACAGCATCAAACCAATATATTCACAACATCAAACAAACATCAATATCCCCAATTAACAAACAAACATCAATATCCCCATCAAACAAGCATCAGTATTATCAAACAAAAATCAACTAACAACATCATCAAACAAAAATCAACCAACAACATCATCAAGCAAAGATCAACATCACCAACCAACATTATCATCAAAGCAACACCGCATCATAGAACCACATCCTCATCATAACACCAACATCCTCATCATAATATCAACATCAACATCAAGAAGCAACAAGATCGTCATCATCAAACAAACATCAAAGTTATAAAATAAACATCAACATCATCATTAAGCAAACAACATCGTCTTCAAACGAACATCACTATCCTGATCAAAAGGACATCAACATCCTCATCATACAAACGTCAACAGCATCTCACTATCAGACTTTTGAGAGTGTATCAACGACAACATCGATATCTATTCTTCAAAATGTATCATATCGACACGCAAAAGTTGTAATGATCGATGCAAGGCGAGGAAGAAAGATCTCACTTCGATGTGGAGGAGAGAACTGGTTCTGCACCCCTTGTCCTGTAGATTTTCACTGTGTGTGGCCGCACTACCACATCAATCAGCATGGGAGGTGGAGAAAAATATTGCCCACGTACGATGATGCGATAGAATGCATTCTATCACATTATGCTGATGCTTAATTCTGTACTGATACTTGCAGCAGAGCTGGGGAGTCAGTCCAAAAATTTCCAACTTCTGGATCGGATTCTTTATACCATATCTCACAAACATCCGTGATGAATTCCTACTTTTACTACTACTACGTCCGCTACGAATAAATCCATGCCCCATGCCAGCAATCTATTACATACGTATACCCAAATACGTATGTAATTGATTGCTTATGATTGACGGTGGGCTGATGGCCAATTGGCTAGCACTCTGGCCTTTGGCACTACAGATTTCAGATTCGAATCCTGGCGGTGGCACGAATGTTCGTGAATAGTTCGAAATCCACGTCAAACTGTAGGTCTCGCTCTAATGAGCAAAAAGTGTGCACAAAAAGAACCGTAGAGCGACAAACCAAACCATCCTTAAGACTGGATGTTATTATTATTATTATTATTTTTTTTTTTTTTTAGTAATACAATAAAAATATTCTTTATACTAAGCTCTGGAGGGAAAAAATAAGAATTTTAATGCCAAACTTTAATAACAATGCATTGCAATGACTTTGTGTTTTAGAGATATAAGGATTCTTGTTAATATTTATCCTCGTCACCTCATTACTTGGTGATAGTATTTTTCTTGCAATGTACACAGGGGTAGCTCGGTATACGTCGTCAAACAATTTCAAATCATTGGACTTATGACGAACAGTATACAGTGAATAATATACTGTGGTACTTCAGAATACATCCTCAATTCCTTGTACGTACATCGAACAGTATACAGTGAATTGCATACTGTGGCAGCTCAGTATGCACCCTTAATCCGTTTCAGATCCTTGGACGTATACCGAATACAGTACAGTACAGTATACAGTGAATTGTATACTATGGCAGCTCAGTATGCACCCTTAATCCGTTTCAGATCCTTGGACGTATACCGAATACAGTACAGTACAGTATACAGTGAATTGCATACTGTGGCAGCTCAGTATGCACCCTTAATCCGTTTCAGATCCTTGGACGTATACCGAATACAGTACAGTAGTATACAGTGAAGTATATGGCAGCTGTAATTGTTTCAGATACGAATACAGTGGTACAGTATACAGTATGCACCCTTAATCCGTTTCAGATCCTTGAACGTATACCGAACACAGTACAGTACAGTATACAGTGAATTGTATACTGTGGTAGCTCAGTATACATCCCTAATCTGTCGAGATCCTTGAACATATACCGAACTGTGTACGATGAATAATACACTATGGTACTGTGGCGGTATTGTAAAGGTTGCGTAGTGTTGTTAAAATCCAGACGGCAAAATAAAAGACGATAATCAATTTTCACATTTACATCTTTATTCCATTTCTTTTAAAGCCAACTACGTAATACCAACAACGTTCTGTTTTCCTTCTAGCGGGGAAATTCCCTTTTTAACAGTGAAAGTAGAAGTCGTTCAATGTGTATTCCATTTTCCATCAATAGGTGTCGCTACATCACTCCCCTACCAGTAACAGTACTTCAGAATACATCCTCAATCGGTTGTAGATCCTTGAACTGATTATTATTATATTATCCGTATTTACATGTAAGAATAAAAGTAAATCCAAAAATAACAACTCATTACGTTTCCATTTTTCACACTAAATAGTGGGTCTAAATCTAATAGGGGGATCGATAATTTTATAGGCGGCCCGCGGAGTGAGGATGCATTTCCTAAAGTGACCCACAAGATCACTCCTGATCTAGAACTTGTTGCTATTCCTTACAGAAGATTAACTTAGACAATATCAATGCGGATATCTAAATCGATAATGGTATAATGATGAATTCAAAGTATACATTCACATAATAATTTATATTGTTAGTGTAAATCAAACTTACCTAAACATTTTGAGTCATTATATCTATTAAGAAATTAACAAAAAAAAAAAAAAAAAAATAAATAAATAAATAAAAAAGGCGGATTTGAAACAAGTGCATCCGCAATGAGTACAAGATCCCCCCGAACTTCAAGGTAGTTAAAACCCCACATCTCCGGTGGTCTTCAGCGTCGGACGCATGCGCAGAGCCCCCCACCAGCTCACACAGGAAACGACTCCCAAGGTCGCTCCATAGCGGCCCGATGGAGGTTCGATGTAAATCAGTTCCCATCCTCCCATCTGTCCTCAACTCAAGTGAAAATAAAATTTCGCTGAAGAATTGATAACATCTCGAATAAAAGTCTATCTTCTGCGCGTTTAGGTTGACCGCATTTCCATAACCACCTCAGGGACTCTGCGCACACATGGAGGCATTCGTTCGGTTTTTGATTCTATTTTTATTTAAATTATTCCAACTCGTTGTGAAAGCATTAGTGGAGACCTAGGAAATCTAAAGTCGTTTCTTGAATCTGGTTATGGTTGAGCATATCATTATTAAAAGAAAATGTGAGAAACCTCCAAAAAGCCACAGTAAAAATTATAACAGGGGTGGCTAACCCGCTGCCCGCCTTGACTATTTTTCCGGCCCGTGAGATGTATCACACTTTTAAAAACATATTCATTTTATATTAGACAAAGTAGTGAATGCCAATGTATACAAAAAAATGCATTATGTGTGCATCCTCTATTCAAACATGAACTGTCGAAAGGATGAGAAAAAATTAACTTCGATTTTAAAATAATATTTAGAATATAGAACAAATATTGCCTGTTTTATTTATGAGTTCGCAGAATAATGCAATTAGAGTCTGCGAACTCATAATGCACACGCATCTTGGAACATCTAATATAACAGGTTCTATGTTTCTCTTTAAGTGATCACTGTGACTTAATAGTAAACACAATAATAGTAACTCATTTTGTTTCCATTTTTCACTCCAAAAAATGTCTACAGTGGATCTCAATCAAATAGGGGAATGCATAATCTTATGAGGCCCGCGGAATTAGGGTGCATCTCTAAAAGTGACCCGCATGATCATTTGGGTTGGCCAACCTTGTGATAGCCGTTCCACTCCCATTGACTTAAGTTAGAAAGAGTGTTCCATTCCCCCTTTGAGTTGTTAAAATGGCAATATCTTGACTTTGTCATCGATTGAAGATTAACCTTCAGAAAGCATATTGAAATTATCAAATCAAATGCTGGCATAAAAAATGCACCAAACCTTACCATTATTGAGGAAATATCCCAACTTATCTGTTCGTAAACTTGCCATTGTTGAGGAAATATCCCAACTTATCTGTTCGTAAACTTACTATTGTTGAGGAAATATCCCAACATATCTGATCCTAAAGTTACCATTGTTGAGAAAATATCCCAACTTATCTCTACCTAAGCTTACCATTGTTGAAACATCCCAACTTATCTCTACCTAAGCTTACCATTGCTGAGGGGATATCTCAACTTATCTGTTCCTAAACTTACCATTGTTGAGGGATATCCCAACTTATATCAACCTGAACTTACCATTGTTGAGGAAATATCCCAACTTATCTCTACCTAAGCTTACCATTGTTGAGGGGATATCTCTACCTAAACCTACCATTGTTGAGGGATATCTGAACTTATCTATTCTAAACTTACCATTATTGGGAAATATCCCAAATCTCTTTAAAATAAGGTTACTACCCTACAAACAAGTGCTCAGACCTATAATGCCCAATATAGGGGACTTTCTACTAAAATTAACCCTCACAAGATTCAAATCCTGCAGAACAAAATGCTTCGTATTATCATTGGAACTCCTGGTATTTACAAAATGATACGATTCACAATGACCTAACCATCGAATAAATAGAAGACGTCTTTCAAGGACTCAGCAATCATAACAACCCAATTTTATTTGCCCACAGCGAAGAAACTGTCAAATTTCCAAATTCCGCTACCAAATGGAATCTACCTCTGAAATCGCTATAATGCTGCGAAACTCACTGAAATTCATTCATTCTCTATTTATCCTGAAAACCACTTCTACACATGCGTAGTTGCGCATTTAAATCTGACCAAGTTCAACCTTCATCACTCTAGTGCAGGCGTGGCCAAACTTGAATATTTTTCGGGCCCGTGAGATGTATCACACTTCAATAAAATATATTTATTTTAGAATGGTCAAAGGAGTGGAAACCAATGTATTAAAAAAAACTGCGTTATGCGTGCATCCTTGTATTCAAAAATGAACTGTCGAAAGGATGAGAAAGAAATGAACTTTAATATTCTTGGGAATATAGGACAGATAGTGCCTGTTTTATGGATGAGTTTGCAGTTAGGAGTTCACAGACTAATTAAATCTATTTTGCGAACTCATGAGGCGTGCGCACCTTGGAACATCTAATATAACAGGTTCTTAGTATGTTTCATTTAAGTGACCTTCCCTAGATACGCACAGTCGATGATTGATACCAGAGCAAACCAGACTCTAAGTTAAAATTGCTAGCGCTTTTGGCTCAACTTATGACTGCGAATCGTTTTATTAGAAAGTGAAATGAACCCAACACAAATCTCGCTCAAATATAACGGTAACTCAACTCAAACATAAGTAACCTGCAACACTCATGACGATGTGCCAGCACCTAAATGGAGATCGATTTGCAAAAGCCGAGGAAAAGAGGGTGAAACACACATCGCAAGTGTCAAATAAATATTTTTGAATGATTTCATTTTTTAAAAATTTATTTTATATTTATATATTTTTTATATTTCATTTAGAATGTTCTATATTTCTGTACAATGTGCATTTAGCATCATTATTGTTATATTATCTATGTTTACATGTAAGAATAATAGTAAACACCAAAATAATAACTCATTATGTTTCCATTTTTCACTCCCAAAAAATGTCTATAGTGAATCCAAATCTAATAGGGAGATATATAATTTTATGTGCGGCCCTTGGAGTGAGGATGCATGTCCAAAGTGGCCCGCAAGATCATTTATTTGGGTTGGCCACCCCTGCTTCAGAAATCACTTCTACACAAATTCAATTCAGTTCATCTTTCCTGACTCCAGTGTACTTTTTGCCTTTTGATTTCCTCCCACTGGGCGAAGTCATGTGACGTCACTACCGTCCAGTAATATTGACACCGGCCTTTCCTACAATTCCTCTGTAGGACTTTTTATCCCGACACCTTTTCCAGTTTAAAAGTTTTAATTTTATTTCTCCCTTTTTAATTTATTTATTTCCTTTTAATGATTAAACTCCTACAATTTTTAATACGCTTTTATTAGTTTCATCTGTATGTTTGTTTGTAACTGACTCTTTGGACTCGATTTTGCCCTACTGTAAGCGATCAGATTTCATGTAAACGTTGTAGACTTCATCAAGGACCGACGACACTAAAATAGTTTGATAATTTTATTATCTCATCATGATTAGGATCGCCAGGATGAGTGATTTTTATTTTAACTTATGGAGAGCAATTTAACCCATGTAGAATGAAAGCATTCAGGAAAGACATTGAGACCTACGTGGGACAGCGGCGCAACGGATAACGCGCCTGACTACGGATCAGGAGATTCCCTGTTCGAATCCTGGCTGGCTCGACCTATTCGCATTCAGCCTTTGTTTTACTCCCAATTAAAATCATTGTAAGAACTCTAGTTCCAGTCCTCGTACCGGGACCTCATTTAAATACTATAGTTTAAAAACACGCTTTTAGAGTGAATCAAACTAAAAAATAATTGTTAACGTAAGAATGAAATGACTGACGAGAAAATGAATGTCACTGTTCTAAAAGCGTGGGGTTTTAAATAAAATTTAAATAAATTTTTTTAATTTTAAAAAACTAACTCTGCATTTCGGAATGAAACTAGTGAAAAATGATAACAATTGATATGGAGCACCCCATGCTTTTAGAACAGTGACATTCTTTTTCTCGTCAGTCATTTCATTCTTACGTTAACAATTATTTTTTTGTTTGATTCACTCTAAAAACGTGTTTTTTAGTTTTTTTTAAATTATAATTTTTACTTTTTTGATCCTGATAAGATGTGACTTCAAGGACTGGACATAGTCACACCAAACATTGCAAATCCTCGCAACCCATCCTTTTACGCAAGCAGCTGTTATCGACAGCCACCCTCAGGGATGGGGGGGATAGTGTAAAATCGTTCGAAATCCAAAACCCTTCGTCCAGAGACCCTCCCCCCATCTCTAAGAAACCCGAGGCCTTGTTAGTATCCGTGGAACATTCCTGGCAGACGATCCGTGATGCTGCCCCACCCCCGCGGGTCATCCCGGAGATAAATAATGGATGAGACAAGTGGGTGTTTTGGAATCGTTTGAAAGTGAAACTGCCCGACCACCCCGCGCGAGGGGCATCGTCGCAAGAGAGATTGTGCCGCAAACGGAAATCGACCACATGGAGTTTCCGCCCCGTGGCATTTCTCGGAAGTTGGCGACGCGGCGTGCCACATTCCGAGCGCCATCGCACATTCGGCGCTTGAAAAATGTCGCCAAAGGGATTTGTTTTTGCTTTTTTGACTGACATATGTTTGATTACACGCGGGGCCTGAATGGCCGAGTGGCTGGCGCTCTGGCGCTCGGTACCACAGGCTTCGGGTTTGAGTCCCGGCGGTGCCATGGAAGCTTGTAGTGGTTCGGAACCGACTTTAAACCGTAGGTCCCGGTCCTAATAGGATCGTAGAGCGTTGCGGGGGCATTGTGACTCCGCGTCCGTATCTTCAAGTTACACGCACCCCTGGGTAATGCAAAGTGAGTAACGTCTATGCAGCGCTTGCCTTAAGGCATCCAAGACCAAGCTGTCTAAGTGTTTGCCAGCTGCATTAGAAAGAAATATATATCGATGTATTTATTTTACTTTGCTTTTGACTTTTTATCTTTTGTATATAAGAGTTTTCTTTATAAATTTAGAAACCATTTTGGTTGAGCATTTTCTTAATTGTTCACTTTTTTTTTTTAATGTTTCTAATTAACTTTTTATTTCATTTTTTTTATCATATTTTTTTCTGACGAGTTATAATAATCATTTATGATTTAACTCTTTTAACAACTTGAAAAAAATATTTTTCCTTTTATTAAACAAATTTGATTATTTGATAATTAGCAATATTCCCTTTTTTACACCTTGCTTTTACTTATTTCTGCTAAAAGTGTTCATAATTTATCTCTTTTTATTTTATAAAAATAATTTTTATTTTTATAAATAATTCATTTTTAAAATTATCTAAATTTTGAAATGAATTTTATACAGAGTGAATATAATTAAAGTCCCAATTTCAAATTGCTGTAAAAAAAAGAAACCACTCACAATGAGTTCAAATTCGACTTGAAGAAGGGGGAAATGGTATGGCAAAAAAAAAAATAGTTCGATTTTTCCCATCCTATGTGGTATGACTTTGCCGTGGTGGATGGGCTTTCTACTCACAGTGTCACAACTGTTGATTGACTTGGAAATATAACTGAAACAATCAAGCACATTGAACACTACTGTTAGCTTAATGAGCAACTCATACGAAATACGTTGCCATTTCGATACAAAATATCACTGGCAGCCGAATTCACTTTCTAGATGCTGCTTACAACGCCACTTTGAAACTTTTTGGATGCCTTACCCTTTCCCGCTACTTCAAGTATCTTCAGTTCAAATGTGAACTCCTTGTGACCAATGGTTCTTTTGCATATAAATTTTGCATTCTTTTGCAAAAATGCAATAGACAAAATTGGCTTTCATTTTTTTTTTTTTTTTTATTAGTTTTTCATTATTGCTACATAACGAAAAAACTAATAGTTATTAAAAAATTTATTTTTGTAGTAACCCTCAGAATCTCTGAACAATTTTTTTGCATATTTTACTAATATTTTCAGAATGTTTTTATTCATTCTATACTACAAAGAGATGTACATGTGAATCAGTTGATATTTTACTATAAATTTAAAGGATAAATTTGTGAAGCGTAGAATTAATCAACAATTAAATACTCACACTTTTGTTATTATTAAAATCAAAGAAGAAACTGACTTGGAACAATGTGATACCAAAAGTAAAGAAGTTTTACTAGCAGGTGTTGATTAGTTTAGTTTGCTGATAAAAATCTAAATATTTAGGTGAACGAAAAAAGTTGTTTTTTTAACTGCACTTGCATCTTTCAGGACTACATCTGCTCACAGATTTTAAAACTGTAATGAACCAAAGCAAATTTAACTGCGACCATGATTTTATTTTTTATTCTCGTCTCCTAAGCAGGTGAACTAAAGGAACAGTGCAAATGAATTATAATGACACACTTAAATTTCAATGAGGAAATCTAAAAATATTGATGTAAAAAAGTGCTGGTGTAGTAAAAAAAAAAAATGCTTACTTGCATAAAACATCTTCCAAGAGGCAGGTGATTTTTTTCATTTTCTGCTGGGAACTGTATAAGAAGGGTGGGGCAATGTCACATTGTTCCAAAGTTCGATGTGCAGTCATTTGCATTCAATACAATTTTGCCTCGTACTAACACATACGCTTTGCTCACCATAAACATCCTTGCAAATAGGTTTCATTGAATCAGCAACTTTAAAAGTCAACATTATCAAGGATTACATGTTCCAAAATAAAATATTTATAAAGAGCATATGCCACTACACGAAATTTTGCCCATTGTTGTAAACATCTGCATATACATGGAAAAAAAAAACCCTTGAAGGTTATCTTCGATTATATCTATCTATTATGTCTGGTTATGTTATCTAAGAAAATCAATGTACATTTTCTTAGAGGCCATGTGCTTATTCAAATAGTAAGAATTTTTATATACAGGGTGAAGTCTCACTTTCAAAATGCTGTAAGAAAAGAAATACTCGTCACAATGAGTTTACAGTGGAACTGAAGATACTTGAAGAAGGGGCAAATGGTACGGCAACAACAACAAAAATAGTTCCACCAATTTTTCCATCCAGTTGAGTATGACCTTGCCGTGGTGGTTGGGCTTTCCACCAACAGTGTCACAACTGTTGAGTGAGTTTCCCTCAAAAAAAAAAAAAACAACGAAACAATCCAGCACATTGAACACTAAAGTCGGTTGAATGTGCAAGTCGTGCCAAATACGCTCTCATTTCGATTCAAACTATCATTGGCAGCCAAAATCACTTTCTTTAGGCTGCTTACAGCGCCATCTATTCATACACTTTGGAATTTTTTTTTTGGATGTCGTAACGTTTCCCCCTTCTTCCAGTATCTTGAGTTCAAATTTGAACTCATTGTGACCAGTGGTTCTTTTTGACATCATTTTGAAAGTGGGACTAATTATAATCGCAATGCATTTTGTTTTACGCGCAAGTTTGCGCATTTTAATGCATTAACGACATCTATTTTGATCATCTGTTAATCTAAATTGAAACATGTTTTTGGCAATAAGTTCCATTTATGTAAAGAAGGGTCCTTTGTGACATGCTGTTGATAAAGATTCTGATTTTCTAATTTGATTATAATTAATATAATTATTTTTTTTTGATTTTTTAATTAACCCAAAGTGTGCACAAAATGATTGTAGAGTAACTAAACTAAATTAAACTTAAAAATGCAAGAAAATCCATGTTATCAACACGTGACGATTCCATGAAGCATTAAGCGGCCTGGTGGCCCTAAGTAGCTAGCACTCTGGGCTTTGGTACCGCAGGTTTCAAGTTCGAATTCTGGCAGTGGCATGGATGTTTGTGAGGGGTTCGGAATCCACTTTAAACATAGGTTCCGGTCTGCTTAGCCCAAAGTGTGCACTAGGTGAGATTTCATTGGAGCCGTAGCCTTAGGCCAATGGATCAATGTCGCAGTAATGTAGTATTTTCAATTCCTTCTATTAGCTCACACTCTCCCTCTATATATCTCGTTCAAATTTTCAATCGTTCATAAAACACTTTGTATTCATCCGCTCAAGTTCAAATACATTTTTTGAACTTGTAGTGGATGACATCTGGTGAATACAGTTTTTTCCCATATTCATTCATTCATTCATTTTAGTTTTTTTAGATTTAAGCTGCATGTATCTACCCATAGATGGCACCAAATAAACTTAAAAAAAATGAATGAAAATTATTTATAAAGGACTTTCTGCATTATAGTGAAATAGAAGTAGGAATTGATTAAAAAATTTTTTTTTTTATATTACTTGTTTTGTTTTTTTAACGTCTACAAGCACTACGATAAAATATATGTTATTTATTACCATTATGAAGGTGACTTGAGTTACCCTGATAATTGGAAATAAAGCAAAAAAAAAAAAAAAAAAATTATGTTTTAATTGCCATAACTATTTCATGTAAAAATTCTTTTTAATTATATTCAGTATAGAGAAACATGATGGTTAAAATAGTGTACCATCCAGAACACAGCATATCAGAAACCACTGCATATCTCCAACATCTGCAAGCCTTAAACATGTAACACATTTTACTTTTTTTTTTTGATAACCTGTCGTTATAGAAGGTCATTACGCAAACTCGTTACCACAATGGGATGAAAGAATGCATCTCACCCCTGCCCTACCCCGCACCTGTAGAGTCACGTGGCATGCGAAAGAGGGGGAGGGCACAGGTGCTCAAAGAAGAACTGATTCCTTTGTCACAACAATGCCATCCCAGCTGCCCGTACCTCGGTAACAGAGAAAGGGAAAAAAAAATCCCTCTCCTTTTTCCTGCCACCTTTGTTTACTACCTGACGCGGTAAAATGCCCCTGCCCCCCCCCTTCCCCTCCGCACTGACGGTAGTAAACACGGGCTTTGAAGTTCCGCCTTCTACTCTTCAAATCAGGTGATTTGGCCAATGTGAGCCTTGAATGAGAAAATGCATTTTATCTTTCTGAGAGCACTTGCAGCAGAGTTCGCTGTGCAATGCCACCCCATACCTGCAAAACTACAGAAATTTTGGGTGTATTATAGAGATATAATATTTATATATAGAGAGACGTTGTTGTTGTTGTTGTTGTCGTGTCCCCTCACGGAAGGAGGGGAGAGGGGTGCAGCTTCTGTTCTGATGGAGCACCCGTAGGTAGAAGTCTGACTTCTGCTCCCTAACGCTCTTACAGTCATAAGAGACCGGGACCTGCGGCTTAAAGTGGATTCCGAACCACTACAAACATCCAGGGCACCGCCGGTATTCGAACCCGAAACCTGTGGCACCAAGCGCCAGACACTCGGCCATTCAGGTCCCAAATTTGTGAATGCCAACGGCACGCGGTGTTCCCAGGTGGTCACCCACCCAAGTACTGACCATATATAGAGAGATATATTATTTATTTATTTATTATATATAGATATATTTATTTATTTATTATATATACCCAATCCAGTCACATTAATGTGACCACCTGTCAGAAGTCAGAGCAACCACCTTTGTCAGAGCGGACCGATTGCAATTCGGTCAAGGTAATGAACGATTGAAATGCTTTCCGATGCCCTAGGACATCCTTTACATACACTCCACTGCAATGTGCTGCCACCTGCCTTTTGTGATGGGTTGTTTCACGTTGACGTCGAAAGTAGGTGGTGGTCACATTAATGTGACTGTACTATGTAGTTATATGTATTATTTATTATAATAAATAATATATTTATTTATTTATTATTATTAAGGGGCCTGATGACCGAGTGGCGTAGCTCTCGTTGCCTTAGGTTTCGGGTTCGAGTCCCGGTTGTACCGTGGATATTTGTAGTGATTCGGAATCCAGTTTAAACCGTAGGTCCTGGTTTCGTATGACTATAAAAAAGCGTCACGGAGCCAGTCAGACTTCTTCTCACCCACATCATTCCTAAATTGTATAGGAGCAGCTCAGCTCTAGGCGCAGTGATGTAATAGTAGTTGCATGGCTTCAGAAAATGAAACGTATTTATTCTTTCATTTGGAATCAGGTTTGTCTGCGGCCGCATCTTCAGCTCTATCATTGGCCATTCTCGACCTATCAGATTCAGTCCGATTTTCTGATATCTCCACATTTTCTGGGACCTGTTGGCCGAGTGGCTAGAGCTCTGGCGCACGGTACCATAGGTTTTGGGTTCGAGTCCTGGCGGTGCCATGGATGTTTTGTGAGGGGTTCGGAATCCACTTTAAACTGTAGGTCCCTGTCTCTTTACCTAAAGAGTGCACAAGATGACAGTAGAGCAACAAACAAACAAAAATCACGTTTTTTATAGATCTACATGCTGCTCTTCTTTTACAGTCCATTCTGGTTTGATTGAAGAGTTTTCTTTTCTCAGGCGGCATTGCAAATTTAACAATAAAAATCAGTATGAAGTTAGACGAACTATTTCTCCCATATACTATACTATTTATTTATTTTTATGCGGTAAAATGCACCCCCCCCTCCCCGCACGCGGTAGTAAACACGGGCTTTGAAGTTTCGCCTTCGCCTCTTCAAATCAGGTGTTTTGGCCAATGTGAGCGTTGAATGAGAAAATGCATTTATCTTTCTGAGAGCCCTTGCAGCAGAGCTTTATTTGTAATACCACCACATACCTGAAAAACTATAGAATTTTTAACTGGAAATGTGTATTGTACATATTTCTGAAATTAATCAAAAGTGACAAATCGAAAGATCGATTTTCTGTTATTATTTCTGAAAAATATTTTTTTCCCATTAACAAGCAGGTTGCTTGCTCTCCGTGGTTTTCGTTCCTGTTCAGAAAAAGATTAAACAAGCATGTCAATGCATGTCAGCATCTAAAAATAGTTTTAAAAATTTTACCACAATATTCAACGTCATAATCACGTGAATTAGGATTTCCTACCCTCACAACAATGAAGTGTGAAAAGAGAAGAAATCTTCAATGTAGAAGAGAAAAAAAAAAAAATTTGCTTTACAAATATATTCAAATATAATATTGAAGAAATATCTAGGACACTTAGGCCTCATTTTTATCATGCACACAAGTATAAATAAACTTAATGTTCGTTTAATTTTAGGTTTTGTAATGTTAGACTTAGTTATCTTTATGTATATAATTCTTCTGTACGTGTGTTTGTCACTGAACTCCTAAACGACTGGACTGATTTTGAGGACATTTTTTGTGTGTGTTGGACACAGCACGGAGAATGTTTTTACGCTATCCCCTTTGTAAGTCTGCCACCAGAGGGTGCTGCAGTCTATCCCCTTCTATACAGTTCAACCCATCGCTATGAAAATGGGTCATGGTACGTATTGGAGTCTGGAAAATAGGTTCGCACCCTCCACTTTAGTGGGACTCGCCACCAGAGGGTGCTGCAGCATTTCATATCGTAAACCACTTAAACGATATCCATAAAAATGACCATGCCCTTATATGGGAACATGGAGAATAGATTCGCGATATGTCATTTTCTACATTGGATTTTTTTTTTTGGCAGGAGAACGTATGCCGGGTTCTGCTAGTTTAACTTAATTTTTTTTTTTTTTGCTTATGGAAGCAAAGTGATTTCAGTTGTTGAGTCTAATGTTTTCGCAATGAAAGACTTCAAAAGAACACTTATCTTAGGGCTCAAGGCGCGAACTATAAAATACCAATGAATAGTTATACAGTTATCGTTAAGCATTTCAAATTGAGGAATGATTGCTAAAATTCGAATAAAATCGCCACTCAGTCCTCACTCTTTGAGGAATACTGAATGGCCTTCCATTCAATTATGTATTGTACCAGAATTGGTACTCAAAAAATGTGGCTTATTTTATGATAAGCCTCTGGTATCCAGACACTTAAAGAATCATTGCGGGAAATAAAACCAGTTTGGCAAAAATAGCCCGGAGTTTACGCCTGGATGACTTGTGGAAAAGCATTCACGACTTCCCAGAAGAAATAGATCGCTTACTAACAATGGCAACGAGACACCAGGACACACAAGTGGAAGATATCTTAGGTCTTGAAAAGATGTTCAATGCTTGGTAGAAGACTGGACCGGGATGGATTTTTATCTTTTTGAGCGTCTTAGCTCCGGGGGAGGGGACTCATCTGCTGAGGACTTAAGGATAATTGCCCAGAATAACAATACATTTAACAAGTTAAGAAAAAAATATAAGCACGGTAACAAAAAGAAAATATTAAGAAAATAAAAATTAAGGATTCAATTAAAGTTCTACGCAGTCTTTTAATAGTAATATTTGGCTCATACGTCTTATTTTACTGCAATGCAGTGTTTTCGTGGTTTTCTAAAGTTATTGTTCTAATGCAGATGGTAATACAGAGATAGTTCATATTTATGCCATCAACAAAGGCTGCACCGACGTTACTTATTTAGCACTAACTACCCAGGGGACACGTCTAGCTTGAAGATTGGCTACGGACGTGAGTCACACTACATCTACTGGCCATCAGGCTGCCAAATCCCCATAATCAGGATCCACTGTAGGATATACATTCTGTGCAAGCAAATGATATGTTCTAAACGTGATATAAAGTTCAAGATCATACTTGAAAAAGCCTGTAAGACAAAATAATATTTTTAGGCCTGATGGCCGTGTGACTAGCGCTCGGTATTAAAGGTTTCGGGTTCGAGTCCCAGCTATGCCATGGATGTCTGTTGTGGTTCGGAATCTACTTTAAACCTGCAGGTCCCGCTCTAATAGGATCGCAGAGCGTTGCGGGGTATTGTTACTCCGCGTCCGTAGCTATTTTCAAGCTACACGCATTCCCTGGATAATGTTAAGTGGGTAACGTCGGTGCAGCCCTTGCTTGTGGCATGAAGACTATCTGGCTCTGTATTGTCAGCTGCATTATAACCACAACAGTAAAGTATTTTGCCATAGTTTCTGAAAAGACATCATCACATTGAACTGTTAGGTTTTTGTCGTTATACTCATAACGGGATGTCAAAGATTCACAAACTGATTCATTTGATGAACCATGCGATTTTTGGTGGATGGTACAATTATTTTCTTATTACATACCCTATTTAAGTATGCGTGCGAGATTTATTTTTATATTTTCATACGTAGGTGGGGTTATTTATGTGTATTTTTGGATCCTCATTACTATAAAAAATTATCCGTGAATGTGTCAGGCTAAATTATCTAACTTTGTTTGCACTATTTCGTTGTTTCGAACTCGAGGCATATTTCCGGGAGCTCATGAAAATGCTTCAAAGAGTAGGAGTGCACTTTAAACCGTAGGTCCCAATCTAACAGGATCGTAGAGAGTTGTGGTAGTAGTGTTACTCCGCATCCATAGCTTATCTTCATGCTACACGCACCCCCTGGGTAGTGCTAAGTGGGTAACATAACATTGATTGCTGATGGCATGAAACACAACTGTCTAAGTACTTGCCAGCTGCATTAGGAAGAAGTAAAAAAAAGGTACTTGCAGTACGACCTATAATTTTGTGACGCTGACTTATATACGGTCCCCCAACCAATTCCCTGAATATCTGTTTGTCTTAATCGTACATAAAAACCGATTCTGAGGATGCGGTTTCCATAAATAAGGGGCCGCAGATGAAGGCGGCGATAATTCCGGGGGCACACCCCTACTCCCCCAATAAAGATAGCCGAGGAATGAGGATGCCCCCCCCGCCCTCCTATTTCAGATAGTGTTGACACTTGTCGGAGAGGGGGAAGTCTTGCAGGGGTGAATCGGGCGTGAAAATTGCTCCTGTCGGTTCAGGGGGCCCTCCCTCCATCCCCCTAGCCATTAACGAGTTCCGTAATTCTTAATAATAAGGCACTTGGGGCGACATCCTGAGGAAAGGACGTCACTTGGCACTCTGATTATGCGAATGCGGTTGTGAGACCTAGGATGTAATGGATACAGAATTTAATTCTCAAAGTGAATACATATATTTTTTGTAGGGGGATGTAAACATCTTTTAGCATAAATCAGGACGTCGTTTTTATCTTTGGTGTAAAGTGATTCTGTATTTTTTTTTTTTCCAATTCCTTCTATTAGCTCACACTCTCCCTATATATATCTTGCTCAAATTTTCAATCGTCAATAAAATACTTTTGATTCATCCACTCGAATTCAAATGCATTTTTTTTTTAACTCGTAGTGGATGACACTGGATGTTAATACAGTTTTTTTTTTTTTTCAAATATTAGTTCAGTAATTAAATGTAATTCATTCATTTTAGTTTCTTTTAGATGTAAGTTGCATGTATCTACCCTTAGAGGGAGCTAGATAAACTTAAAAAAAATGAATGAAAATTATTTATAAAGGACTTTCTGCATTAGAGTGAAAGAAAAGTAGGAAATGACTTTTTTTTTTTTTTTTTTTTTGTTATATTATTTGTTTGAGATTTGTTAGAAACATTCGAGGTTTTTATAGCTAATGCTTTCCCATACCATTTTGGTTCAATGTTTTGTTAATCGTGAGTGCCTCATTGGTGGAATCTTGTTAAAAAGGCACTTAAAATGAAACAAGTATGCAGCGACTTTTGATTTCGCAACGAAGCAAACAGTCAAACCTATAGTATAAGCAATTTTAACGTAGAATTGGCTGACCTTCATATTCACTTATATCTTGTATTAGAATGGCTTTGGTAATTATTTAGTATGAGTGGAAGGGGTGTAGAATAATTTAGTAGTAAGGATATTTGGTGTTTGTAGTGGTTCTGAATCCACTTTAAACCGTAGGTCCCAGGTCTAATATGACTGTAGGACGTTGGGCGAAGCGCTGATAGTCCTACCCCGTAAAAAAAACATCTCCAGTCTAGAAATTTGCCAGCAGTCAGAACAAGGGACGGTTGAGCCACTGGTAATGATGAAGGATATTTGGCTTCAGAATTGATCGATCTTATTTCAAAACTCGATAAGTTAGTCTATGAATTGCTTTCTGATTTTTTTTTTTTCTTCTCTAATGCAGCTGGCAAATATTTAGACAGCATTTCTATCTTTATAACATAAGGAAGGTCTGCACCAAAGTTACTCAATTAGCACTACACAGGAGGCTTGTGTAGCTTGAAGATGTGCTACGGACACGATTAACTTTATCTCAGCAACTTTCTACGATTCTATTAGACCGGGATTAAAATGGATTCCGAATCACTACAAACATCCATTGCACCGCCGGGAGTAGTACCGAGCGCCACAGGCATCGCCATCAGGCACTTAATTTATTAATCTTGAATGCAGCATTCATGATCATGCAGCATTTGCAATCAGCATTCATGATTTGTTAATCTTGAATGCCTCCTTTGCTGCATCTTGTTAAAAAGGCACTTAAAATGACCCAATTGTGCAGTGACTTCTCCAAGTGGAGGGGCATTTGGATTCCGCTGCGAATGAGGCTGTCAAACCTACAAGCAATTTTAACGTAGGACTTTCGATAGCGCAGAGCTTCATATCCATTTGTATCTAGTATTAGAATGGGCTTGGTGGGGCCTGATGGCCGAGTGGCTAGAGCTACGACCCTCGGTACCACAGGTTTCGAGTCCCAGCGGTGCTATGGATATTTGTAGGGGTTCGAAATCCACTTTAAATCGTTCGGTCCCTGGTCCACTATGACTACTACTACTACACCACACCACATCACTGAAAGAGAGATGTCACTGTGCCTAGATCTGAGTGGCCCCTTTACAGTTTGGGAATGATATGGGTAAGAAGTCTGATTGGGCACTGTGAGGCTCTACGGTTATAAGAGACCGGAACTAAAGTGGATTCCGAACCACTACAAACATCCATGGCACCGCCGGAACTTGAACTCGAAAAACCTGTGGTACCGAGCGCTAGCCATTCAGCCATCAGGCCCCTACTCTAATATGACTGCAGAGCGTTGGGTATAGTATGTTTCATTTCATGTTTCGGAATCTGCCAGTAGACAGACGGGTTTGACCCGCCACGCTGCTGTTGCGCCAATGATGATGATGATTCACGATTCGCTGTAGAATTTTCGACAGTTACGATCTACATATTTCATCGGAATAGAACTTAAAATCCTCCTTTACACTTAAGAGCAGAGCACAGGTCAAGTTTAATTAAAACATGTACTGAAGCAGCTTTAGATTTGGGGCATTAATGCTTCATTAAACAAATGAGGTCATGAAAGTTTAATTTGATTTGTCAATTTATGATCATTTTGTGCACACGTTACACTCATTTGACAGGGACCTACAGTTTAACGTGGATTCCGAACCATTCATAAACATCTATGCCACCGTCAGGATTCCAACCTGAAGCCTCTGATATCATCAAAGGTCGGAGAGCTAGCCAATTGGCCATCAAGCCGCTGCTATCGCGTAGAAGATTGGCAAGCCGTCAAATCAGAGGAATTGAAACACCGCGGTGTAATAGTAGAAAAAAGGGAAGGAAGGAAATTGGCCATTAGGTTATGAAAGAAATGAGTCAGCATTAGCCTATCGCAAGCGTTTTGAGATCGGGGCGAATTTAAAATTCTACAAATAATTGCAGGTGAACTGTATACCCATTTCTGAGAAATGAGCATCCCCTACTAACAATCATCATCATCATAACTGGCTCGACAGCCCGTTGTTGGCCTTCTTTAAAAGATCCAGCCAGGCTGTTCTCCTCTTGACCGTGGATCTCCAGTTTTTGATCTGAATAACATCAAAATCAGAGTCTAAGCAGTTGGCCCATCTCTTTTTCGGTCTTCCCCTCGGTCGATGTCCAAAGGGGTTACGTTGAAAACCCTCAAAGCAGCTCCATCACTTTCCACTCTCACGAGATGACCGCCCCATCTCATTCTGTTCGGTTTAACACATTTTAGAATGTCAATATCTCTAAAGAGTTCGTAAAGTTCAAAATTGTATCTTCTTCGCCCATTTCCATTGTCATGGATACCACCAGAAATAGTTCGTAGCACTTTCCTTTCAAAGATTGCCGACATTTCCTCATCTCTTGCTGTTAGTGACCCTGTATGCATATGTTAATACTGGTCTTATGAGAGTTTTGTAAGCATTCTGCCACCGATGCTACTCCCCTACTAACACCTCATAGTTAAAATGTAGAGGGTTAACTCCATAGGCTATTACTTATAAGCGGAGGAGTCTCAAGGACTGCAATGGAAATAGCGCTCGAGTCGCCAACCATTGGAATAAACGTGGAAACCTCCTTTAAGGCACCATTTTTGTTTGGCGAGTTTTGATGTGAATGGAGTCTATTATTTTTATGCCTATTTATTTTTATATCTGCGCGCATGTTTCTCTGGATATATCACAAGCTCACCCTTTAACAAGAAATGGCATATCGTAAGGGCGAAGCGCCCCAGTGGTGCACCTGGTTAGCGCGCGGTACTTATAGAACAGTGCGTGTGAGATATGGCGAGATTGTGAGTTCCATCCTCCCCTGGGAATGAGTTAGTTTTCAATCCCTTCTATTAGCTCACACTCTCCCTCTATATATCTTGTTCACATTGCCAATCGTTCCTAAAAATTTTTATTCATCCACTCCAATTCAAATACTTTTTTTTTTTTTTTTTGAACTCGTAGTGGATGACACTGGATGTGAATACAGTTTTTGCATTAATTCACTAATTATATTTAATTCATTCATTTTAGTTTTCTTTTAGACTTAAGTTGCCTATATCTACCCATAGAGGGCGCCAGATGTAAGAGGAAAATTTCAGCTTTATTTGTAAAGATTTGATTTTTTATATTACTTGTTTTTCATATATATGAATTAAGATGAGGAGGTTAAAGGGTCTGTTTGGTTTGTGACTCTACGGTCATTTTGTGCACCCGTTCATTGTAAATAAAATTTTAAACGTGCTCCTTTCGTTTTGAATAATCCTGTAGTTTGTTACAGTAAAACCGTAGCCTATAGTTATTCATATTTTTTTGTTTTTTCCTATTTGTAATTATGTGTATCTATTCCCTGTCAAAAGCCAAGGTTTTCTATGAATTTCGAAATAAAAATCACAGTTTGAAGTAAAAATCCAAGATCTTGGCTGTCCTGGTGGTGGCTTAGAGCAGGGGTAGTCAATCCAAATGATTGTGCGGGCCATTTTGGAAAGGCATCCTAACTCCGTGAGCCGCCTACAAAATTATAGATCCCCAACTTATATTTAGACATTGTCTTTGGAGTGGGAAATTGAAACGTAATGAGTTATTATTCTTACACGTAAACAAAGATAATATAATAATGATCATACTAAACGCACATTGTAAAGAAATATAGAGCTAAATCTATATAATCACTAAAAAATGAAATATAAGTTAAAAAAAAAAATCATTAAAAAAAAATATTTATTTGACTAGTGCGATCTTGATTTCTCCACTCTTTCACTCAGCTTTTGCAAATCGATCTCAGTTTGGGTATTTGCACTAGGGAAGGGGCTGTTGCATTTTAGAGTCCATTATTTTTGAGTGTGTTTTGTGAGTCCATTTCATTTTCGAACAAAAAAAAAACGATTCGCAGGTTTAAGTTGAACCCAAAGCGCTAACAACTTCAGCTGAGAGTCTGGTTGGCTCTGCTATCCACAATCCACTGGTCGTATCTAGGGAGGGCCACTACGTCCACTTATAATGAAACATAGAACCTGTTGTACACTGCGTAAAAAAATAGAAAGACCGTTTTTTTGCCAATTAATATCTCTTATTATCTCCTAACTACCAGATATTTATGAGGATTTAGTTTAATGATGCTTTTTTTTTTTTTTTTCATTTTAGGCAAAAATTAAACATCTACCACTAATATTAATAATAAAATTAGTATATATAATTTCCGATGCGTAAAAAAAGTAGAAGGACACTTGCTAATATATTTAATTTAGTGACTTGTTCTTTAGTTAAATAGTGATCTTGTACTTTGTTTTAACCTTTTCTGTCAAAAAAATCTAATTTGTTTAAAAGTTACGCTGTTTCTCCGTTCTCAGAAATGCCTAAAGGAATACCTTTGAACGATTTTCAAAAAGGCCAAATTTCCGCATATCAAAATGATGGTAAAGGTGTCAGAGAGATTGCTCGATTGTTGCAGGTGAGCCCCAATACAGTTTCAAACTTTATCAGAAATCCTTATGAAAATGGAAAGAAAAAGAAGACTGGTAGACCGAAAAAGCTAACACCACGTAATGAAAGAAAACTTGTTCGTGTGCTTAAGAAGAACAAAGGAAGTGTTTCAAAGGCAAGAAATCAAGCAGGACTTAATAATGGGATGAAACAAACAGTTTACAACTATATTAAAAGATCTAAAAATTCATTTTCGAAAAACGGAAACATCATCCTAAGTGGACACAAGCTCACATTGATAACCGTTTAGCGTGGGCTAAGGGGCACATGTCCTGAACTACAGAATGGACTTCTGTGATATTTTCCGATGAAAAGGAATTTAACTTAGACGGTTCAGACGGATATCAGCACTACTGGCATTGTCTGGGGAATGAAGACGAATACTATTCAACACGACAAATGGGAGGAGGGAGTTTAATGGTTTGGTTGGCTGTTGGATACGGAGGAAGGACAAGTCTGGTTTTCTTAAATGGTAGGCAAAAACATACAGACTACATTCAAGTGCTGAATTCGAGCTTCTTCCTTATGGCTCTGACTTGGGGACTGAAGAGTGGAAGTTTCAGCAAGACGGAGCTTCCATTCACACCGCGACTGGAGTCAAAAATTGCCATTTATTAATCGAAACCATGGCCAGCCAAAGGTCCTGACCTTAATATAGTGGAAAGCATCTGGGCAATGCTACTTCGTCGCGTTTATGCTGATGGAAGGCAATTTGATTCGCTAACTCAGCTTCGAGAAGCATTGAATGACTCGTGGGACAATTTTTGTCAAACAGAAGTTCAATCTCTATACAATTCGCTTCCAAACAGAATATTTGAAGTTATAAAGGCCAATGGGAAGAACATTCCGTATTAAAATCACTATTTTTTCATTCATTATAATGGTGCCCTTCTACTTTTTTACAAAGTTTCAAAAAAGAGAAACTATTTTTGTTGCCATTAATATTTTATGTTTGAATATCATAATTCTGATGTTAAAATTGTATTTTTAAATTATTTGTAAAATGTTTCTTATAAAAATTTTAGTAAAAATAAGATATTTTTGGCTACTGTTACAAAATTAAGTGTCCTTCTACTTTTTTTACTTAATGTATTAGATGTTCCAAGATGCGCGCGCCTCATGAGTTCGCAGACCTATAATGTTAATTATCCTGCGAACTCCTAACTGTCCACTCATCCATAAAACAGGCCCTAACTGTCCTATATTCGCTAGAATATTGTTTTAAAATCACTAAGTTCATTCTTTCTCTTAATTCCGACAGTTCATTTATGAATAGAGGGATGCACACATAATGTATGTTTTTTTAATGTATTGGTTTTCACTCCTTTGGCCATTGTAAAATGAATATACTTTGTAAAAGTGTAGTAGATCTCACGATTCTCATCAATATTCAAGGATAGACATGAACTGTCTATCGTCATTCGTGAAAACAGGACAGCTTTGAAACTATAGGGCGGCCTGATGACCGACTGACTAGCGCTCTGTCTTTTAGTACCACAAGTTTCAGGTTCGAATTCTGGCGGTGGCATGGATGTTTGCGAGTGGTTCGGAATCCACTTTAAACTACAGGTCCCCGTCTAATGAGCCTAAAATGTGCAAAAAATGACCGTAGATCGACAAATCAAACTAATTGAAACTATATTTATTAAGCCAAGACACCAAACTATTTAAAATATTGGTAGAAATGCTGATGATATAGATGGGTTTATGGTTTTTAATTTCGACCAACTCCATGGACGGGGAAGGGGGTCGGTTCGATGCCAGCCCTACACAAAGGGCATCTCCGACATACCTTTTCAGAAGAGACATTGACCGGAAAACAAGTTCAACGCACACCACTCCAAGCCGTCTAGCGTTCTGTCGGTCACCCCTGCCGCAATGAGCCCTTCCACATATTTTTCATCGCCCCCTCCCCTCTTTTGCCAAACGATCTTTCAGCTTCAAAGGGCTGAGGCAGAACACAAGAACCTTCTCATTTTTCGTTCTTTTTTTTTTTTTATTTTTCGTTCTGCTGCCAGGGCTGGGAGGGTCCTTTAATGAACAGGACCTCCTAGAAAGTCGGAGGGGGAGGGGGAGCATTTTTCCGAGAACGCCCCTGGGAAATGTAGGGGAGGGGAGGCTGTAGGCCAAAGCACTCGCAGATGTTGCTGTCGCTTCTACCTTTGAGCAGAATATCCAGAAATTGCCTCGAAAAAAAAAGAAAGAAAGGGGGTTCTTAACTGTGAGAAACGCTGGCAGAAAAACAGACCGAACATTCCGCTAATGTTTATAAATATTATGGAGGTTGTTTACGTCTGTGAATTCTTTGCGAAAAAGAGAACTTTTCGCAATTATGGTGGAAAAAAGGCAAATCGTTCGGAGGTTTTTTTTTTTTTTTCTTTTTTGGACAAGTTTTGTCTTCTTGGCCAGAGAATGCGCTCGGCTAGATAATGGTTTTGTGATTGGATTGTATTTTTAATCGGGATACACTTTCTGCAAACTTTTTTTTTTTTTTTTCTTTTTCAACTGAATTTGTTTGATTCGGAATTGTGAAGACAGATGCGGTTGTTATCACTTCAGGAGTGTTCTACAAAAATAATAAAAAAAAAAAAAAAAAAAAAAAAACTTCTAAACTATTTTGTTTCTGCAATGTGGAAACTGGAAGACCAGCTTCAGGAATTACGAAAATTTATTTTGACCTTATTTTCATCCAATTTTTTTTATTTCCTTAGAGTCATCTATTTTTCATAAAATAAATAAATAAGTAAACTTTTGCGGGTGAGAAAAGAAAATTTTGAATTGAAAATTTTATAATTGAACTTGATTTAAATTAAATTTTCAAAAAATTTCGTAATTACGAAAAAAAAAAAAAAGTTATTCAGACTAATTTAGGTTTCGCCCACAAACTTAACATGGCCAATTGGCTAACGCTTGCTATTGGCTTGCTTCTTCGGTACTACAGGCTTCAGGTTCGAATCTTGGCAGAGACATGGATGTGTCGTTAGTGGTTCGGAATCCACGTTAAACTGTAGGTCCCGATCTAATGAGCCTAACATGTGCACAAAATGAGCGTAGAGCGACAAACCAAGCCCATAATAAGACTTTGTCAACGGGAGTCTCGTATAGGTTCCATATGGATCTTGAATGCCTTGTCCTATTTTGAATAAAATTAGATACAAAACCTCATATTTATTTAACTTTATTCATATTAAAATAGACATTATGAATAAAAAGTGAAAGCAATTATTTTAATAAACACAATTGAAAAAAATTAACAACAAAATAAAAATATTTAGTAATGATAAGTCAGTAGATTTTCCTTCTGGACCTGATGGCTGAGTGACTAGCGCTCTGGAGTTCGGTGCCACAGGCTTCGGGTTCGAGTCCCGGCGGTACCATGGATGTTTGTAATGGTTCGGAATCCATATTAAACCGTAGGTACCGGTCTGGGGCCTGATGCCGAGTGCTGGCGCTCGGTACCACAGGTTTCGGATTTGAGACCTGGTGGAGCCATAGACGTTTGTAGTGGTTCGGAATTCACCTTCCGCCGTAGTAAATGGTATCATAGGACCGTAGAGCGTCACAGAACCCTATCAGACTTCTTCTAACCCCGTCTTGTAAAGGGGCAACTTAGCTCTAGGCACAGTGGTGAGGCCCTGGACCAATATGACTGTAGAACGTTTATCTGACAATCCCACCCCGTAGAAAGAAAACATTTTCTGTTTCGAAATTGGTCACGGCCCACTAGAGGGCTGTTGAGCCAATGAAGAAGATTTTCCTTCGACATTTCCTTAAAATCTGGTGTTAAGGGTATTCCCAGCGATTTTTCAAGATGCCGATTCGTTCATTGTGAGCGATATTTTGACTTGACCAAAAATAAGTATGAAGTTGTACCAAAGATGGCAAATAGTCATCAAGCTGCTTTCTTCAAGTTGTTTCTGGCGGCCCATCCAGCATCTGTATTGCGTCCTTCATTCCTGGTACTTTTATTGTATTTCTGTCAATGTTATGTGGTATAGTGTTATACCAGAAACTGAAAATACCAACGTGAATAATATCAATTACAAATGGATAAATAAAAAAAGTATTTATTTGAAACTTCACAGATCTAGAGTTCTAGTTTTAAAATTATATTGCATAATATTTGCAAATAATCGAGAATATTTCTTCAGAGCTGCATTTAAACTTAAGAAAAGTTGCACTTGCTTCCCATTTATACAAAATTTCGTGTTCTAGAAATCTTCCCGGGAGGCAATGACTATCCTTCATCGTACCTGAAAGTAAGGTATAAATAAAATACGAATTTATATTTGTTACACCTGTGGTGTAAAAAAAATAAAATTCATTCAAAAAAAAAAAAAAAAAAAAAAAGTGTTTACCTTGTTTAAAAAATTTAAAAGAAATTCATTTCATTTTTCTTTATTCCAAAAGATCTATTCCTACCACGTCACGACAATTTTTTTTATTTGCAATGGCGGGTACAAAAGACACAACTGGAGCCATGCAGAACAAAACGAACAGAACAGAGCAAATGGCAACAGAAGAAAAGATTAGCATGAGATTATTTCTAAATTTAACTGACAGGTGACAACGGCCAAGAGTCTATCACCTGTCAGTGGCGTTAATTAGATACAAAAATCTTGAAATTTTTATTTGTCTTTGGTTGCCTTGCCTCCTCGGGGCCCCTGGCTGGAAACGCGCACCGTGCGCGGCTAAAAAGGTTAAGCACATCAGTTTTGGGTAAAGCTAATTTATCTAATCATGGAGGTTTCCTTACCCACCATAGAGGAAGAGGTGGAGGTGGGTAAAGGGGAAGATCATACTCAAAGAGCGGTACACATATGCATGTCACTTATCTCTTTTACTTACTACGATAGATTAAAAATGGAAGACAAAGCCCAGATGAGAATTGATAAATAATCTGCTGGACATAGTCCAACTTCAAAACAAGGACATTTGCACCTTGTTAGGTGCTAACGAACAGTTGGAAAAAAATAATGCACAAAAAGCCAACATACCCTCAAATGACTAGATATGCAGAAAGGAAATGAAATAAAGGAAAGTAGAGTTAAATCAAAAACTATTCAATCTTTGGTGATAAAACCAATTGATGAGAATAAGACTTCGACATTCACTGAGAAGGAACTCCAAAAGAATATCCCTCTGAAAATATTAATATAGGCATTAAAAAATTAAGAATATTTCAAAAGGAGGTATATATGTTGAAACGGTAAATTCAGATGATTTAGACACATTAATAAACGAAATATCAAGAAATGCAAAAATTAAAGAGCAATTCAAAATCACAAGACCTAGATTAAGAAACCCAACGATAATATGCTACAATGTTTCAAACGGCACTTCAAATGACGAGTTCACAGGATTACTCAAGCAAACCTATGCTGAAAAAGATGAAGACGACTTGATAAAAATCAGAACCAGCTACTCAGGGCGAAGCGGAAGAAATATATTAGAAATAGGACCTAAAACTTTTAAAAAAATTAGCGTTGGGTGGGAAATAATTTCCGCAAAGGAATTTTTGAAGCCCACCCAATGCTACAAATGCGGGAAGATTTGGGCATATCGCCAAATTTTGTGGAAATGAACATGAAACCTGCACGAAATGTGGATCAAGGGACCACCAGTGAAAAAATTGTAAAAATGAATCAAAATGTTTAAACTGCAACTTCCACAATGAAAAGTTCAAAACTAATTACAACACTTTTCATAGCTGCGTAGATGAGAAATGTAAAGTCTATGAAAAAGAAATAAAAAATTTAATAAATAAAACCAATTATGAGTAATAGTTCCAATAACGTTATACTAAAAGGAGCTCACATTAACCTAGCAAAAACTCAGCTGCAGCTATGACCCGATTGCATCAAACTATAACTAACCAGGAATTTGATTTCTATTCTTTAAATGAGCCGCATTCATACAAGAGCAAAAATAGTAAATATACCATCTGTTTATAAAGTAGTGGCCTATGAAGACTCTCCCAAAGCAGCAATTGTGATTAAACAGGCTACCTACATACTACTTGGCCACGCATCAGCAAATCTGGTGGTGCTGGAAGTTTTATTATATGGGAAAACTTTTATACTAACATCCATTTATTGCCCTCCTAGCGAAGACATAGATTCAAGCTTATATAACTTACAGCTTTTTATTCAACGTTACCCTCATATGAATTTATTATATGTGGCGACTTTAATGCCAAAGTCTCGGCTTTGGGGTAAGAGGGACTTGGACAATAGAGGCCAATCTGTACTACAATTCTGTGCAATGAATGAATTATTTATACACAATAGTCAAGCCTCCCTTCCAACTTTCCCTCTACTAGAAGAGAGTTGGATGGATTTGGTCATCGCACATAATATTGACTCTAATTTTTCAACGAAAAGGATGATTAATGATGTTACTGGTAGTGACCATAATATGATTATTGTGGAATGCCCAGTGGTAGAGGATTTTCCTGAGTTATCAAAAAATAAACCTTAAAAAATATTAACTGGCTGAAATTGAAAATAGATATTGCTTATCAACTCATAAATTTAAAGGTGATTTTAATTCCTGAACCATAAGGAAGTATATTCCTTTATTGATAACTTCCAAAAGTCTATTTATAATATTTTTACACTCCAAATAACTGTGAAGTAAATAAAAAGCAGAAAAGAAATGCAATTTGGTGGTCACCAAAACTGAGATCTATGAGATCTAGGGTTAGAGCCCTTAGGAGGTTGTATCAAAAAAAGATTATGACCAAACAGCTAGACAAATTAGAAAACTGGAGTACAAAAAGAGCTTGGCTACCTATAAAAAAGACTATATTATTTTATAAAAAGGAAATAGTTTTAAATTATTTATTGGTAATATAACTACCAATAGTATCTTTGGGAGAAACTTTAATATTGTTAAGGATAAAGTTTTAAGAAAGTATTTTAGAGTACTGGTGGATTTTAGATTAAGTCCTGGTGAATCAAGTGTGACAATGTACGATACTGTCCTAAACATTTTGAAATTTCATTTCGTCCAAAGAGATTACGTGGAAGACATCCAGCTAAACACCGCTATATCTAATGATTTTATGGCTTTAGAATATCCTTGAAGTTGAAAAAGTTGTTTTAAATATCAAAACCAATAAAGCCCGATCTGATCCCAGGAGAAATGATAAAAGAAATATTCTATTCAAATAAACCTAAGTTTTGTCAACATTTCAATCAATTATTAAAAAATGGAATTTTT
>BPLR01006635.1:0-21880 GCA_021605095.1 Caerostris extrusa
TGAGATGTAGTCTTGTATATAGTATTAACTCAAAGAATTGTTTACTCTAGCAGATTTAGTGCCTCTCATTATAATGGATCCATTAGATTACATGTACCACGAATAAAAGGGGGAAATTATCATCATGGAAATCTTATAAAGCCTTCATCAAATCGTATAGAGTTCATCAAATCGTTTAGAGATTATCAAATCGTATAAAGCTCATCAAATCGTATAGAGTTCATCAATAGAGCTCATCAAATCGTATAGAGCCAATCGATTCTTATAGAGCTAATCGAATTTTATAGACCTCATCGAATCGTATAAAGATCATCAAATCGTATAGAGTTCGTCAATAGAGCTCATTAAATCGTATAAAGATCATCAAATTGAATAAAGATCATCAAATCGTATAGAGTTCGTCAATAGAGATTAAATCGTATAAAAAGATCATCAAATTGAATAAAGATCATCAAAATCGTATAGAGTTCGTCAATAGAGCTCATTAAATCGTATAAAGATCATCAAAATTGAATAAAGATCATCAAATCGTATAGAGTTCGTCAATAGAGCTCATTAAATCGTATAAAAGATCATCAAATTGAATAAAGATCATCAAATCGTATAGAGTTCGTCAATAGAGCTCATTAAATCGTATAAAGATCATCAAATTGAATAAAAAGATCCTCAAATCGAGAGTTCGTCAATAGAGCTCATTAAATCATAAAAGATCATCAAATTGAATAAAGATCATCAAATCGTATAGAATAATAGAGCTCATTAAATCGTATAAAGATCATCAAATTGAATAAAGATCTTCAAATCGTATAGAGTTCGTCAATAGAGCTCATTAAATCGTATAAAGATCATCAAATCGTATAGAGTTTGTCAATAGAGCTCATTAAATCGTATAAAGATCATCAAATTGAATAAAGATCATCAAATCGTATAGAGTTCGTCAATAGAGAAATCGTATAAAGATCATCAAATCGTATAGAGTTCGTCAATAGAGATAAATCGTATAAAGTTCTTTCAAATCTTATAGAGATCATCAAATCGCTGGAAAGCATCAAATCGTACAGAGATAATCAATAGAGCTCATCAAATCGTATAGAGAGCATCAAATCGTATAGAGCTAATCGAATCTTATAGAGCTCATCAAATTTTATAGAGTTAATCAAATCTTATAGAGCTCATCAAATTGTATAGAGTTAATCAAATCGTATAGGGGGTCATCAAATTTTATAGAGATCATCATCGTATAGAGTCGAATCGTATAGAGTATAATCTTCGAATTGTATAGACATCAAATCGTATAGAGATCAAACTGTACAGAGCTCATCAAATCGTGTAGAGCTATCAAAGCGTATAGAGAGCATCAAATGGTACAGAGATAATCAATAGAGCTAATCAAATCGTATAGAGATCATCAAATGCCCTGCCTTAGAGCTTAACAATCTTAGAGATTACAAAACAATCTTTATTTGAAAACAATATCACAAGGAGTTCTTTTTTGGACCAATTTCAACGAAAGCACAATGTATACCTCTACTAACCTTAACAAAAAAACAGCTGGAACCCTTTTAACAGAATGAGATATTAGCCATAATCAAAGATGGACACATCCTACCATTGTGTAATTAGTCTTAAACTTCCTAATTGCTTCCATTCTTTCTGCTGCGAGCTCATGCCGGGCGAAAATTCCGTGTTGTTGATTGAGGAAACGCCACACCGAATGTCACCACAGAGACAAAACGGCCACAGAGAATCAAATTTAATTGGGCGCGTTACGTCATCTAATCCGATGCGCTACTCTCCGACCTTGCTCTCGCTGCAAACCGTAACGCAAAATTAGTTAAAACGGACCGAGTTGTTGCTTCCAAACAATGCGGGAAAATTACTTTGTTAATTTGTTGTTAATTTTTTCAATAATCTTAGGGTTTCTTTTTGTGGTCAAAAAGATGCAATAGTTGTTTTAAAAAAAAATTTCTTTTTTTTTTGGAAGAGTGGAAAAAATTTGGAAACTGTGGGTGAGTTCATAGTAGCATTTTTTAGAAATTTATTTTCATTATTGTATGGTTAATTTATTAATCGAATAGTTTTTATATTTATTCGATAAAGTTATTATTATTGTTCGATATTTGCGTGATAAAATCAATATAATTTGATTTTTAATAAACATGCTAAATTAAAAAAAATGTCTGTGTCTTGAAAAATCTCCTTTTATTTAAAAGCTGATTTAAGATTTACAAAAATCTGTGAAAATATTCAGTTATATTAGTTATAAGCTATTTCCCTGTATTTTATTATATTAATGATATAAAAAAGTTAATCTAAGTATATTTATCATTATGGTTTGGTTTGTCGCTCTATGGTCATTCTGTGCACACACTTTAGGCTAATTATATCGGGATCTACAGTTTAATATGGATTTCGAATCACTCACAAACATCTATGCCACCACAAGGATTCGAACCTGAAGCCTATGGTTGCAAAGGTCAGAGCGCTAGCCAATTGGTCATCAGGCCGCTATTTATGTATTTATCATTATGAGTTCGATACATAAAATAATGTTGTTTTCCCAATTCCGAGCATTTTAACTTCCGGTCATTTGCCGCTATTAGAGTAGATATATAGCAGATTCAACGTTAAACAGAATGTTCTACTGAAACTTGCAACACTGCACTCAGAGTTTGTCATTAAAATGTGGAGCAAACACACCACAGGGTAGCTTACATGTGTGAAAGAGGAAATCTGTATCTTATTTCTACCGCAACGAACCCAACGGTCGAACTTTCTTGTCTACGGATTTATCATGTCTATTCTCAACATAAACATGAAAGCTGTCAATTAAGGTATCACTCATAACGTTTCGAATAAAAGTCCTTCAGTTAAATTGTCCAACAAGCAGATTCTATCATATTGTGCATCTTTCAGTCATAAAATTTTCATTTTAAATCCTGTAATGCTGTATTTTAAAATGTTGGGTACTTTGATGTGAGGTCATTTGTCCTTGAATGGAAATATGTAGCAAATTTAGCATTACCCAGGAACCTAAATTGAATACTCTATTTTTATAATACTCTAGAGATGGGATTTGAAAAGGAGAATCATTTCGCACCTTCTCCCTTCCTCGAACTCGACGAAAGAACTTTTATGTCTAAGGATATGGAAGCTTTTCAGTTCGTCATCACTTTTTGGGTTTCAATTAAAACTCTCTTATCGTTGAAACACTATTCACTGGACACCAGGTCGCTCCAGCTCATACACTACGTAAAAAAAAGTAGAAGAACACTTGATTTTTGTAACAATAACCGAAAAATATTTTATTTTTACTAACATTTTTTATTAGAAACATTTTACAAATATTTAAAAATACAATTTTAACATCAGAATTATGATATTCAAACATAAAATATTAATGGCAACAAAAATAGTTTCTCTTTTTTGAAACTTTGTAAAAAAAAAAAAGTAGAAGGACAGCATTATAATGAATGAAAAAATAGTGATTTTAATAAGGAATGTTCTTCCCATTGGCCTTTATAACTTCATTGGAAAATATTCTGTTTGGATGTGAATTGTATAGAGATTGAACTTCTGTTTGACAAAAATTGTCCCACGAGTCATTCAATGCTTCTCGAAGCTGAGTTAGCGAATCAAATTGCCTTCCATCAGCATAAACTCGACGAACTAGCATTGCCCAGAGGTTTTTCACTCAGGACTTTTGGCTGGCCATGGTAAAACATCCACATTATTTGTTAGGAATCAATTTTTGACTCAGTTGAGGTGTGAATGGAAGTTCCGTCTTGCTGAAACTTCCACTCTTCACCCCCCAAGTCAGAGCCATAAGAGCAGCTCGGAATTCAGCCTTTGAATGTAGTCTGTATGTTTTTGCCTACCATTTAAGATAGCCATTTCTCACCACCATATCTTTCTGTAGAGTCATCAGATTTCCCAGTTATTTTTCCCCAACTCACTAAATATGTCTCATTTTTCCCAGTTATTTTTGAGAGTCAGTCAGTTGCGGTTTTAGATTCTGAACTAACTATATACTAATTTCATTATTAATATTAGTTGTAGATGTTTAATTTTTGTCTAAAATGAAAAAAGCGTCATTAAACTAAATCTGCATAAATATCTGGTAGTTAGGAAAAATAAGAGATATTGGAAATTTGGCAATAAACACTGTCCTTTCTTTTTTTTACGCAGTGTATATAAACTGATAAAAGGTAGTTCAAAGCGTCCATGAACTTGGATGAGAAAATTCCCTGACCTCAAGTTTAGCTTGCATTTATCATATGGATAAATGCAACTACAACTAGAAATATGTATTATAAAAATAGAAATATATATAAACTATTTCTTAAAATGCAATATATATATATATATATACTATATCTGTAAACAACATTACAACTAGAAATGTATAAAAGTATATAAAACATATGTAAATGGAATTTCAACTGAAATATACATAAAACTATATTTGCAAATGCAATTACAGCTAGAAATGAATATAAAACTATATAAAACATATGTAAATGCAATTACAGCTAGAAATGAATATAAAACTATATCTGCAAATGCAACTAGAAATGTATATAAAACTATATATGTAAATGCAATTACATCTAGAGATGAATACAAAACTATATCTGCAAATACAATTACAGTTAAAAATGAATATAAAACTATATATGTAAATGCAATTAAAACTAGAAATATATATATTATATAATTATATATATACACTGAAGTGACAAAAGTCATGGGATAGCAATATGCAAATTTTCAGATGGCAGTAGCATCGCGTAGAACAGGTATAAATGCGCAGTGCTTTCGCAGAGCTTTCATTTCTGTTCAAGTTATTCATGTGAAGAGGTTTTGACGTAATGATGACCGCACGACGGGAATTAACAGATTTTGAACGCGGAATGTTAGTTGAGCTAGACGCATGGGTCATGCCATTTCGGAAATCGTTAGGGAATTCAACATTCCCAGATCCACTGTGTCAAGAGTGTGCCGAGAGTATGAAATTTTTCAGGCATAACATCCCACCATGGACAGCGCGCAGTGGTCGACCGCCTGCACTTAACGACCGAGACCGGCGACGTCTGCAAAGAGTCGTAAATTCTAACAGACAAGCAACACTGCGTCAAATAACCACAGAAATCAATGTGGGACGTATTAAGGGACTTGTCTGTTAGAACTGTGCTGAGAAATTTGGCTTTCTTGGGCTATTCCAGCAGAAGACCGACTCGAGTGCCTTTACTGATAGAACGACATCGCTTGCAGCGACTCTCGTGGGCACGTGAGCATATCGGTTGGTCCCTAGATGAATGGAAAACCGTGGCCTGGTCCGATGAGTCACGATTTCAGTTGGTAAGAGCTGATGGTAGGGTTCGAGTGTGGCGCAGACCCCACGAAGCCATGGACCCAAACTGTCAGCAAGGCACTGTGAAAGCTGGTGGTGGCTCCGTAATGGTGTGGGCTGTTTTTTCATGGCATGGACTTGGTCCTCTGGTGCGACTGGACCGAACATTGACTGGAAATGCTTATGTTCAGCTACTTGAGATCACTTGCAGCCATTCATGGACTTCATGTACCCAAACAACGATGGGATTTTTTATGGATGACAATGCGCCATGTCACCGGGCCACAACTGTTCGCGATTGGTTTGAAGAACATTCTGGACAATTCCAACGAATGATCTGGCCACCTAGATCGCCCGACATGAATCCCATCGAGCATTTATGGGACATCATCGAGAGGTCTGTTCGTGCCCAAAATCCTGCACCATCAACGCTTTCACAATTATGGACGTCTATCGAGACAGCATGGCTCAATATTCCAGCAGAAGACTTCCAACGACTTGTTGAGTCCATGCCACATCGAGTTGCTGCACTTCGCCGGGCGAAAGGAGGGCCGACACGATATTAAGAGGTATCCAATGACTTTTGTCACTTCAGTGTATATATATATACAGAGAGAGAGAGAGAAAGATCTACAAATATACAGATATGCGACTATAACTAGAAATATATATATACATGGCTATAACAATAAATGCATCTATAACTAGTAATATATTTATCATCATCATCATCAGATTCGCAACAGCCCTATGGTGGGCCGAGCCGTCTGCCTGCTGGCAGATTTCGAGACAGCTTATATTTCTTATTTTTACGGGGTGGGGTTGTCAGCCCTACGCCCATCTCTAAACAGTCACATTAGACTGGGACCTACGGTTTAAAGTGGATTCCAAGACACTACAAACGTGCATGTCATCTTCGGAACTCGCACCCGAAACCTGTGGCACGGAGAAACCTGTAGGTCCCGGTCTGTTTAGTCTAAAGTGTGCATAAGATGACCGTAGAGCGACAAACAAACCAAAGCCAATCCAGGCCTCTTCTCGGGAATTTTGGCATCCAGCTGGTCAAGAAGGTTGCAGTAATATTCTGCTGTTATTGTTTTGCCTTTTGCAAGGTAATCAATTAGCAGGATCCCTTTCGCATCCCAAAACACGTTGGTCATGACCTTTCCGGCAGGTGCGATCGACTTCGCTTTCCACCCACTGCTTGGACTGCTGTTTTGTTTCTGGCGTGTAGTGGTGGAACCATGTCTCATCCATGGTGACAAATCTCCGCACAATAAATTATAATAATATTTTTTAAAAAATAATGATAAATATACAACAGAAATGTACAAACTAAAATCAAATTTAAGTTTCAAAATGTTTAAGTTTTACTCTGAAATGATTTATTGTTAAACAAAATTGAATCAATTGTAAACAAGAATAGTGAAAGCAAATCTTCGTGGTTCCTCAACGATATAGTGTGTCATCAAAATTTAAAGTTTGTGTCATATATTATCGGTTAAGTGACATTTTTCTTTCTGTCATTTGACCCGACTGCAAAGCACATCCTAATGCTTTATATATACACTATACTATAATCACTATACATTTCACCTTTGTAATCATTCTGTTTCACTCTTGATCGTATCAAAAAAAAAAAAATAGAAACATTCGAAAATTTTCAGTACAGCAGTAGATCCCCGCGATTTCTTCTTCATATATTATGGATGCAACGCTTCCCCATAAAACCAATGAGTGATGGTTCCAACACTCGTTAGCGTGCTTTGAAATGGACGGAATGAATTCGGAGATCCCAAATCCAAAAAGGCTCTGCCTCTATTGATCCTGATCTCAAAATGGGATAAAGGGTGTTTCTGGTAATATTTTGACATTTAAGAAAACAGCCTGCTATCCAACCAATTCCAGAATGGGAAAAGAGATAAACAATAATCCCACAGAATGGTGTTCGATTTTGGAAAGCATCGAACACAGTTGCACTATTTTGGAACATTAATACAAACGTAGGAGAAATTTTCTATTTATTTCCGATAATTTACAATGAATTTCCATTGCATTATAAAATGTTTTTGAAAGACATTTTAATATTTTTAGTTTTTGTTCTGTATGCAGATTTATGAATTCCATTTTATAGCATGCTATTTTGTCTGTAGCATGTTATACTATGCTATTTGTCATTTTGAATACATTTTTTTCTATCTTATGAATAAATAAAAGAAGAAGTGTGAGATATTTTTATTCAATTCTAGTGGCATCAGATTGATTGCATAAGTAATTGAGAGGAATAAATAGCAAAGGTTACGAAAAGGAATATACACTGAAACTTTTTTTTTTTTTTTACTGTTTCGAGCTTACATAAACAGTTGTCTGTGTATGATTTGATTTATCGCTCTATGCACTTTTTTACGCTAATTAATTACTAACATTAATGTAATAATGCTTTTGTATTTTCTATTTATTTTTGATAATTTACAATACATTTACATTGCATTATAATATTTTTTGAAATGCATTTAAATATTTTTATTTTTTGTTCTATATGCAGATTAATAAATTTCATTTTATACCGTACTGAAACCTTGGTTGCCATTTTGAATATATATATATATATATATAATATTATATATTTTTATATCAATTCTAGTGACTTCTGATTGACTGTATAAGTAATTGAGGGGGAAAAATAGCAAAGAGTTACTGAAAAAAAATATACGTTAAAAACATTTTTTTTTTATGTGCGGTTGATAGGGACCTTACATAAACAGGTTTCAGCGTATGATTTGGTTTGTAGCACTTTGCATACTTT
The DNA here is from genome assembly GCA_021605095.1 of Caerostris extrusa. Lineage (NCBI taxonomy): Eukaryota > Metazoa > Arthropoda > Arachnida > Araneae > Araneidae > Caerostris > Caerostris extrusa. Next base: position 8,160 of record BPLR01006635.1, read on the forward strand.
AAGCTAATTAAACCGGGACCTGCATTTCATAGTGGATTCTGAACCTCTAACAAACATTCATACCATCGCCAGGATACGAACCTGAAGCCTGTGGTACCAAAGGCCAAAGCACTGGCCAACTGGAAATCAGGCCACTCAAAGTCACTGAAATGACAGAAATATATGTTTCTTTCTGCCGTTTGACCCAACTGCAAAACATATCCTATGTTTATATATATATATATATATATATATATATATACATATAATCTATATATAAATTTCAATTATAATCATTTAAATTTCACCCTTGTAATCATTTTGTTTACTTGAAAAAAAAAAAAAACATTCGACCGTTTCGAGTACAGCCGTAGATCTCCGCGATTTCCTTTCATATATTATGGATTGCAACGCTCCCCCCATAAAACCAATGAATGATGGTTCCAACACTCGTTAACGTGCTTTCGAAATGGACGAGTGAATTCGGAGATCCAAAAAAGGGTCGGTCTCTATTGATCCTGATCTCAAAATGGGATAAAGGGTGTTTCTGGTAATATTTTGACATTTAAGAAAACAGCCCGCTTTCCAACCAATTCCAGGATGGGAAAAGGAGATAAACAATGATCCCGCAGAATGGTGTTTCATTTTGGAACGCATCGAACACCGGTGCATTATTCTGGAACATTGATGCAATAATGCTCTTGAATTCATTTAAATATTTTTATTTTGTATTCTGTATGCAGATTTATAAATTCCATTTTATAGCATGCTGAAACCATGGTCGCCATTTTGAATACATTTTTAGAACTTTTGAATAAATAAAACAAGTGCAGAATATTTTTTATATCAATTTTAGTGATTTCAAATTTACTGTATAAATAGTTGAGAAAAATATGAAAATGTTTTACTGAAGAAGTATAACCACTAAACCTTTTTTTTTGTGTGTGTGTGTGTGTGTGTTTTTTTGTGTGTGTGTGTACAGTTTATAGGCACCTTACAAAAAAATATTTCAGCGGATGATTTGATATGCCGCACTATCTAATTTTTTCCTTTTGCACACTTTGAGCTAGTTAGACAGGTACATACATTTTAAAGTGAATTCGAACCACTAACAAACATTCATGCCACCGCCAGGATTTAAACCTGTAGCCTGTGATACCAATGGCCAGAGCGCTAGCTAATTGGCCATCAAGCAGCTTTAGTATGTCTTTCCTTTATAACTTTTCATTTATATATGTGTGTATTTTTTTTTCATAGACCGCATAAAAATCTCACAAAAAAGAAAACATACCAAAAAAAATATTGTGTGAAAACACACCATGTGTTCGAACTTTTTTTAAATAACATTTTTTATTTTAATTAATTATGTAATTTAAGGGTATCTCGTTTTAATTTAATCCTACAATTAAAAGTATTACTATGCTTCTACTTTATTTAGCTATTTTTGTATTTTTTAAAATTAAATTCAAGACGACTATAAAAAACCATTTTTTTAAATTAAATCCAAAACCACCATATGTATTCAATTATTTAAATTATTGGGTAATAAGCTTATGTCGAAAGAAAAAAATTATCATTAATTTTGTTTATGAAATTCATTTTTCCTTTAAATTGTCGTTTTTATATTATAAAGTAACTGTACAATAATATAAAAACGACAAATTATTGCAAATTTTCAAAAGTTGAAAGAAAAATTCATGAATAAAATTAATGATAATCATCTTCTTACGACATAGGCTTATTCAGCTATTGCGTATTAGCTAGCGAAATTATTCAGTACTTTAAATAACTGAATACGTATAGTCCTCTTGGAATTAATGTATTTACATATATCTTGGTAAGTAAAAATTTTATTATTTATTATATTCTTTGCTATATGTCTCAACAACGGTATGGATACATCTATCATGACTTAATAAATGAAATTTTATAATGCCTCACAATCATCGTTGTTTGGTATCTATCGTTTCTTTTGAACATTCAACGAGGAACAATTGATCGAGAGTCTGCTGTCCTAACAACCATTGTGTTTCAAGTTTATATTAACAACTATTTTGTTTCAAGTTTATTAGAACAACTATCACGTTTTAAGTTTACTACAACAAATATTGCATTTCAAGTTTAATACAACAATTGTCACGTTCCAAGTTTACCACAACAACTATTGCGTTTCAAGTTTATTGTAACTATTGCATTTCAAGTTTATTGTAACTATTGCATTTCAAATTTATTGTAACTATTGCATTTCAAGTTTATTGTAACTATTGCATTTTAAGCTTACCACAATACACAACGAGGAACAATTGATCGAGAGTCTGCTGTCCTAACAACCATTGTGTTTCAAGTTTATATTAACAACTATTTTGTTTCAAGTTTACTAGAACAACTATCACGTTTTAACGTTTAAGTTTACTACAACAAATATTGCATTTCAAGTTTAATACAACAATTGTCACGTTCCAAGTTTACCACAACAACTATTGCGTTTCAAGTTTATTGTAACTATTGCATATCAAGTTTATTGTAACTATTGCATTTCAAATTTATTGTAACTATTGCATTTCAAGTTTATTGTAACTATTGCATTTTAAGCTTACCACAATAACAACTATTTTGTTTCACGTTTTAAGTTTACCACAACTATCATGTTTCAAGTTTATTACAACAACTATTGCGAGGGAAGTACGTGGCCAAGCAACAGGTCCTCAAACAGAGCGTCTAATTCTTCTTTCAGGGTGTGTAGTATGGAGACAGTTGTACACCATGATGGAAAAAATGAGATAGAGTACCATCATGTATGAACCATACCTTATGTTCTGCTGCACCACTATCACCCCTCTGAGTTTGTCGCCATTCTAACGAAACAAGCTGTACATTTTATACTTTTCATACATGCCTTAAAAAGAGAAGGGATTATCATAAAGCATCAATAATTTTTCACAATTCATTAATGGCACATTAAGATTTGCCACTGCCTAAACTCTCTGTTTTCTCTCTCTTTTCAGGATGCCGCTGGAGCAGCCATGAGAGAGTATGCCAAATAGCGTGCCCATCTCTACACCGACAACACCCCCGTCTCCCTTACCCCACTCGCGGCTCGCCCGTTCCCACAACAGGAGGTTCCACGTTCGGTTCCCCGGCGTCGACTCCGAGGAGCACCTCCTCGACTGTGAGTATTATACAGGGTCAACAATCACGTGACAAGTTTCCTTCTCTTAATAATTGCCCAACTTGGAATTAATATAAAAAATGAGCTACAATTAAAACATAAACAGGAACAGGTCCTCCAAGGTCAAGTAACATCCACAAAAATAATACAAAACCTCCAAAGTTACCTGCCGCTCAGGTACTGGAGGATCAAGTAATCATTAAGGAAGAAGAACATAAGATAGTCGATTATACAGTAACTTAAAACAGGTACTAGTAAATAAATACAACCTGAAGAATAAAAAAAAAAAAACGTGATAAGACACACTTATCATCTTATTGAAAGATGAGAAGTCAATGCGTTTTGAGCAAATGAAGGTTTTGTTAAATTTTTACATCACATTCATCAAGTTCCATATAAAGTACTGCGAACAATCTTTTGAGCGGTGGGAATTATTATTTTCCAGAGAACATTTCGGAGTTATCTGCTCCGCATTTATTTTTAATTTTAATTTTTTTAGTAATATCGAAAATTTGCATTATTAGAATTATGATCAATACATGTTTATCCATTTTTTATAATAAAAATTCAAGTATAAATTTAGCCATTCTGATTGATTGCACATTAGAATCAGAGCTATTATATTTCGATTCATTGTCAAAGTTTTCCCAGGCCATTTTATTATCACTGCTATTATTACTCTAATTATCTTGACTTTTACACTTTTTTTTTTTCAAAATAACGTAAATTAAAAAGCAAGCAATCATAAACTATAATTAGCACACAGCACTTAGCTCCTTTTTTTTGGTTAGTGAAGGACATCGAGTCAAAGGTACATACAAAAAGTATAAAATCTCGGACCTATAGACCTGTAACGGCTTCAAGAAGAGGGCCACTTTCAGGTTCGTGGGAACACTTTAATTTGTATTTGCAAACACTATACACTGAAGTGAAATAAAAGTCATGGGATACCTCTTAATATCGTGAATCCTTTCGCCCGGCGAAGTGCAGCAACTCGACGTGGCATGGACTCAACAAGTCGTTGGAAGTCTTCTGCAGGAATATTGAGCCATGCTGTCTCGATAGACGTCCATAATTGTGAAAGCGTTGATGGTGCAGGATTTTTTGGGCACGAACAGACCTCTCGATGATGTCCATAAATGCTAGATGGCATTCATGTCGGGCGATCTAGGTGGCCAGATCATTCGTTGGAATTGCCCAGAATGTTCTTCAAACCAATCGCGAACAGTTATGGCCCGGTGACATGGCGCATTGTCATCCATAAAAATCCCATCGTTGTTTGGGTACATGAAGTCCATGAATGGCTGCAAGTGATCTCCAAGTAGCTGAACATAAGCATTTCCAGTCAATGTTCGGTCCAGTCGCACCAGAGGACCAAGTCCATGCCATGAAAAAACAGCCCACCACCATTACGGAGCCACCACCAGTTTGAACAGTATTTGCTGAAAGTTTTTGGCTTCGTGGGGTCTGCGCCACACTCGAACCCTACCATTTACCAACTGAAATCGTGACTCATCGGACCAGGCCACGGTTTTCCATTCATCTAGGGATAACCGATATGCTCACGTGCCCATTTCTGAGAGTCGCTGCAAGCGATGTCGTTCTGTCAGTAAAGGCACTCGAGTCGGTCTTCTGCTGGAATAGCCCAAGAAAGCCAAATTTCTCCGCACAGTTCTAACAGACAAGTCCCTTGTACGTCCCACATTGATTTCTGCGGTTATTTGACGCAGTGTTGCTTGTCTGTTAGAATTTACGACTCTTTGCAGACGTCGCCGGTCTCGGTCGTTAAGTGCAGGCGGTCGACCACTGCGCTTTTTGTCCATGGGGGATGTTATGCCTGAAATGTCATACTCTCGGCACACTCTTGACACAGTGGATCTGGGAATGTTGTAACGATTTCCGAAATGGCATGACCCATGCGTCTAGCTCCAACTAACATTCCGCGTTCAAAGTCTGTTAATTCCCGTCGTGCGGTCATCATCACGGCTTCTTCACATGAATAAGAACAGAAATGAAAGCTCTGCGCATTTATACCTGTTCTACGCGATGCTACTGCCATCTGAAAATTTGCGTATTGCTATCCCATGACTTTTGTCACTTCAGTGTATATATATAATGAACTCTGGGTTATTATACAGATAAATTAAAAAATTAAAATACAATTTAGTCACCAGTGCACGATTAAATCACAAGTACAGTTCACTCCAAGGACGGAAATTATTAGAGTTCTTTAGTCTACGACGAAGTTTAATCACGTGGCCTGGGGCAGACTTTAATTATCATACGGCATGATACAAGAAACCATAAGGGCTTCATTTTGGAAACAGGCTGAATCTCCGGAATACAAAAATATATTTCAGTCACTTCAGAGAAAGAAAAAAAAACAACACTTCTGGTGGACTCGTCGCAGAACTCTCTCTCTCTCCTCTTCACGAAAAACCCTCCTTTCAAGACAATCCGTCAAGAGAAATGGGTCAGCTTCCTCACTTCTCATTTAAGTATGCATTTCTCAGCTCGTAGTCTATCACCAATCACGATGAAACAACTCATGGTATAGTTCATATTCAATCAATAATTGTTTCGACCTGTGAAGGCCGCACTGATATTTGCTAATTTCTGAGTCTCATTATACATGACATCGAATATCTGTTATCAGATTTGAGTTACAGATTGTTCTCATTAGTGCAAAACACTAATTGCATGTAACATACAGTACCCACAACACTGTTTGTTTGCTGTCAAATTTGAGTGATGGGTTATTATATACTTGTCAAATAACATTCATGCTACAAAAGTGTCTTAAGGAAGCGGGAGTCAACAAAATAAAGCTAAACAGTTTATGAATGCTCAATAGGTTGTACTAAACTATAAGTAATAGGAAATGTATCTAACTTCGAAATTCCAGTTTTAATTATTAATTTATTAATAATTTTTACATTGCATTATATCAAGCATTTCATAACAAAAGTGGTTTAAATACATAAAAAGAGAACATAACTAAGAAGCACTGCACAAAATATAAAAATTCACCCAGTGTGGGTTTGGGTTAGAATAGCCCCACTGTAGCCTATGCATGTCGCAAAAAGCGACTGGTACGTATTGACCGGGGATATAACCGGATGAGGTAAAGTCGGATTTATACCTTTGTGTCCCCCATCTCTTTGTGCCACAAAGGTCAAGGACAAAAGAAGCTGCATTCTTTACCTTTTATCAAGACTCTTCCGTATAAGAATTTTAACATTCCTGGAAAGTTTGTTTAGTTGTTTATTGTTTAAAGTTTTGTTGTTTGAGAACACACTGGTTCATGGACCTGATCCAGATGTTGCTGTCGACCAAGTGAAGTACGAGACAACAACAACAAAAAAAAAATTTGCACAAAAAATTGCAAAAACATGTTATAAAACGAAATTCAATCTTCTTTTCTCTTTTGCCAGCTCATTAATTACGTCGTTTATGTCAACTTCAATACTTCGATGAATATTTAATAAAATCTAAACCATAAAAAAAAATAGTTGTATCATTAATAAATTCAGGCGCGATAATAAAATTGGCTCTTATAAGAAAAATATTCATTAAAATACTAAATATTTAAAAAAAAAAAAACAATTGGGCTTATATGGAAAGTGGTCATGAGTTTGAACACATTCAAACATTTAACTTATGGGGTGGGGGCGGCTCAGGCCCGCCAACCACCCCCTGTGTGTGCGTCTATCTGATCAATGTGCTAGATCAAGAGTAAACTCATGTTTGTCTTAATGGAAGTAATACAAGAAAATATATTTCTAAAGTGAAAATCGACGACGATTGCATCTCATATTAGCGATTGGATTGTCTCGTTAGAGTGTTTTCAATATTTGCCTTCAATATGACACAGTTACCTTTGGAAGTCCCCTCTAAAAGTCCAAAGTTAAAAGACATTTATTTCTGCTTTTTTAATAAAGATGTGGTTTAGCAGTTTTTCTCTTTTCTTTTTTATGATTTTTAGCAGTACTTCTGAATTCTTTTTTATTTATTGTAGAATAGCAGTACAGCATTCTTCTTCTTTTAATTAATATAAGCAGTACTTATTTTCTTTTCTTTATGATTGCTAACAGTACTCTTGACCTCTTTTTATTTTTAATGTAGAATAATAAGCATTCTTCTTTTCTTTTAATGAATATACAAAAGCAGTACTTATCTTCTTTTCTTTATGAATGTTAGCAGTATTTCTCTTAAAATCTTTTTATTTTTAATGTAGAATAATAAGCATTCTTCTTTTCTTTTAATGAATATACAAAAGCAGTACTTATCTTCTTTTCTTTATGAATGTTAGCAGTATTTCTCTTAAAATCTTTTTATTTTTAATGTAGAATAGCAGCATTCCTCACTTTTAATGAGTATTCCTAAGCAGTACTTCTCTTCTTTTTTTTTTAATGTAGATTATCATACTGCTCTTCATTTTCCTGATTTATTAATGTAGAATAGTAGTTCTCCTGTAACCCAAGATGGTTAACGAATTTTGCCTTCTCAATAGCTAATGTTCTCATGATGAACACGTCACATTAAATTTTTTTTTTTATTGAAACTTTACTTTAAAATTCAGCAAAAGGAAATAAAATAAATCCTTTTTTTTTCCCAGATTACTCTTGTGCACTAGTGGCAGATATTTTACTTCAAGGACATTTGTATATAACTGAAAACTACTTTGCTTTCTATTCTAATATATTTGGGAGAAAAACACAGGTGAGTAAAATTTTAAGGTGCTCACATACAACCAGTGGTAAATTTGTCATTTAGTTAAATATATTTAAAAATTTTGAAATCAATAAAAAAAAAGATTTTTCTATGCTCTTTTAAGCGATGAATTTTTGAGCTAACAGTAAATCTAATCGACAAGTGTTGATTTATTTGAAAGCCGTAATTCAATACAAAATTGCTTAGCAATTGCCCTTCCATTTCTAAGCTATGCTCGTCATAAGATTAACCAGAACACAAAACCGAGCTAATCATGGAACTAACCGGCAAACTCGATCCAACTCTATCTTGAGTTACAGTAACTGAGACTCAGTTATCAGATTAGAGTCTGTAACTTAGTTCTGATAATTGAGTTACAAACTCTTAACTTTGGATAGAACTCATAAAAGATAAGTTTAAATAAAGTTTATATAAATTATAGAAAACCATTCACATTCATTAAGAACAATCATTTTTACAATTAATAAGAATAATTTTAGCAACGAAACCATACTGACCAATATTAAGATCATTAGCCTACAAACTAAAGTTCGAATTTAGAAAAAAAAAAAAAAGATTTATTTTTCAGATACTCCTTCCGGTGAGTGACGTCATCAAAGTTACAAAAGAACGAACTGCCAAAATCATTCCAAACGCTGTTGGTCTCTATACTGTCGGAGGCAAGGTGAACAACTTCTTTTGCTTTACTGTAATTCAGATCATAATTCAATACAGAATATTATAAATTTGAAGAAACGACTCTATTTTCTGAAATAGACTCCTAAATTCTTTAACTATGTTTATTATAATATATTTTGTCTCATCTACTAATTTAACATATTGCTAATTTTTAGTATTTAATTCTTGCCCAAATATACTGAAAAAACTGTAAATATTGTTTCCCTACTACATTCTTTACAGTTTTGCTGTATATTTGACAAGAATCATTTATATATATATGCATATATAAATCTGAAAATCTGCAAGTAGAGACCAAATAATTCTTTACTTTAATATTAAAGCGTACAGACAAACAAAATTGGACAAAATTGACAGTTGTAGCCAAGAAATTGGTCTAACACAATCATACGTAATTTCAATAAATAGTCACATGAGTGATACAACGTGACATCATTCAAAATATGACAAAACTAAGAACTGTGGCAGACAAAAAAAAGGTCCAACTCAATTATACCAGTGATTTCAATAAATAATTATGCCAGTATAAGGAATAGTAGATAACCAGTAGATAAAGCGTGTAAATCTGAAAATGACAATCATGTAAGCTAGAGTCCAACAATCACCAATGATTTCAATAAATAATCATGCCAGTAGTGTGAGGAATAATAGATATAGATAAAAGTAGGTGTACCATCATCCAAAAATGACATTCATGTTAGCTAAAGAAAAGGTCCAACTGGACCAATGATTTCAATAAAAATCATGCCAGATTAGATAAAGCGTGTAGTACCATCATCCAAAAATGACAATCATGTTAGCTAAAGAAACAGGTCCAACTCAATCATACCAATGATTTCAATAAATTTGCCAGTAGTGTGAGGAATAATAGATCAGATAAAGATTGTGTACCATCATCCAAAAATGACAATCATGTTAGCTAAAGAAACAGGTCCAACTCAATCATACCAATGATTTCAATAAAAATATGCCAGTAAAGAATAGTAGATAACCAGTAGATAAAGCGTGTAGGTGTACCATAATCCAAAAATGACAATCATGTTAGCTAAAGAAACTGGTCCAACTCAATATACCAATGATTTCAATAAATAATCATGCCAGTAGTGTAAGGAATAGTAGATAACCATTAGATAAAGCGTGTAGGTGTACCATCATTCAAAAATGACAATGTTAGCTAAAGAAACAGGTCCAACTCAATCATACCAATGATTTCAATAAATAATCATGCCAGTAGTGTAAGGAATGGTAGATAACCAGTAGATAAACCGTGTAGGTGTACCATCATTCAAAAATGACAATCATGTTAGCTAAAGAAACAGGTCCAACTCAATCATACCAATGATTTCAATAAATAATCATGCCAGTAGTGCTAAGGTGTGTAAGAGCACCACAGTCATTTATTTTGAGGTCGTCGAAATTAATTTGTATTTTGAAATTCAAGTACAATTCAAGGCAACTAACCTTACCCTTTGACGCCACTTACGTTTCATTAAAACTGCCGTTAAATGCAATTCAATATGAATGATGATGCTATGTATGATGGTGCTCTTAAAGAGGTTAATTTAAAAAATATATACTTCAGTCATTTATTTTGAAATGGTCGAAATTAACTTGAATTTTGATATAACTGACCACTGATAAACGCTTATAGTATTCAAAAGCTTCGTAAGTGTTTTCTTGAATTGTAACAAAAATGTATACCAATGTCATTTTACAGCACGTCTTCGGTTCCCTGTTGCAAAGGAACACAACCTATCGATTGATGCACCATGTCTGGCTCAAATCTGCCGATCCAGTGAGTATACTTGCCTTATTATTCTCACGTAATAACTCATTCAGGTATTCGAATATCTCAATAGATCTCGTAAGAACTCTATAGCACTATGGTGAGGTTCATAAACCGCACACAAAATGAGAAACAAAAAAGTAATTCGAGCAAAAATCTTTTTTATTCTTTCAGTTTGAAAACTACGCTACGTATTACTTCACTGTGAATTGTACGAGATCTTTCATCTTTTCGATATGAAAGTTACATCCTGCGTGTTGTACGTTGCTCGAATTATACTTATGATTTTTTTTTATTGCTTTGGTACAAAAACTGCGCTCTGCATGTTATACATGGCTGCGGATGATTATTCGAGATCTTTTATTCTTTCAGTTTGAAAACACGCTACGTATTACTTCACTGTGAATTATACAAGATCTTTCATCTTTCGATATGAAAGTTACATCCTGCGTGTTGTACGTTGCTGCGAATTATACTTATGATTTTTTATTGCTTTGGTACAAAAACTGCGCTCTGCATGTTATACATGGCTGCGGATGATTATTCGAGATCTTTTATTCTTTCAGTTTGAAAACTACGCTACGTATTACTTCACTGTGAATTATACGAGATCTTTCATCTTTTCGATATGAAAGTTACATCCTGCGTGTTGTACGTTGCTGCGAATTATACTTATGATTTTTTTATTGATTTTGGTACAAAAAACTGCGCTCTGCATGTTATACATGGCTGCGGATGATTATTCGAGATCTTTTATTCTTTCAGTTTGAAAACTACGCTACGTATTACTTCACTGTGAATTGTACGAGATCTTTCATCTTTTCGATATGAAAGTTACATCCTGCGTGTTGTACGTTGCTGCGAATTATACTTATGATTTTTTATTGCTTTGGTACAAAAACTACGCTCTGCATGTTATACGTGGCTGCCGATGATTATTCGAGATCTTTTATTCTTTCAGTTTGAAAACTACGCCCTGCGTGTTACACACGGCTGTCATGAATTATACTTATGATTTTTTTTTGTTTTGTTTTTAATACAAAAACTACACTCTATATGCTATACGCCATTGCGGATTATACGAGATCTTTTATTTTTTCGGTGCAAGAACTGCGCCCTGCGTGATATACATTCAAGAGCCAAAACATTATGACCACCCCTACATTTTGCAATGAACTCGCCTGGATGACGTGGAAGGCACGTGATCAGACGGAAGTGGTATTTAACTAGTATTAAGTGGTGGTATTAATCCATGCCAAGGCAGGTTGAAGCTGTGTTGCGCGCCAAGGTGGGACAACTCGTTATTGACAGATGGTCATAATGTTTTGGCTCTTGAGCGTATGACTTATTATACTTATGATTTTTATTGTTTTATTACAAAACTACTCACTGCGTATTATACACTACTACGTGCTATACAAGATCTTTTATTTTTTTTCAGTGCGAAAACTTCATTCTGCATGTTATACTTTTACGTTCTGGCGTTACGTTATACGTGATTATACAAGATCTTTTATTTTTTTCTGTACAAAAATTACTCCTTTGCATATTATACGTGGCTACAGATTTATACGAGACTTTTATTTTCGATAACATACAAGATTTTCGGCGTTTGACGTACAAGGCATAATTTTGTTACGAAAACTATGACTTGTATGTTAAACGCCATTGCGAATTATACGATATCTTTTATTTTTCGATGCGAGACCTGCGTAATAACACCGCTGCCCTGTGGTAATAACACCGCTACGGATAACAGGCAGGCAATTTCGGTTTGTGTATGGTCTATAGTGGAAAGAATTGGTCTTGAAATTCTCATCGAAATTTTGTATTTCAATTGACAATTATTTATTCGTAACATGCCTCCATAAAATGATCTTTTGATTTAAGAATGAAATTTTTTAATTTAAGAATGAAATTTTGTTTAGCTTGTAATAAAAATTTAAGCAAAAAAAAAAAGAAGGCAAAAAAAAAAAAGAATTAATCAAAGAGAACTCGTAAAACACAGCAAAAAAAAAATGAATCAATAATATTTTAATTTGATAAAATTACGAAAATGAAGTCGCCAAGAAATATCATGAAACAAAATGCAATAGTATTATTTCCGACCATTTGATAAATAAAAAATGTTTAGATATTATTGTTGAGAAAAAATGCAACTATAACGCCATGGCTAATGTTTTCATACTGATATAAGATACGAAATATGATTGCGATCTTTTTTTTTTTTTTTTTTCAGCATAATGACTGTTATTTGCTGGTAATACACATTCGGAGGCCATGGATTATTTGATTATTTAAATACATTGTATAATGAATTTGATGATAGATGTGTTTTATAAAATCCGCGTAATTTTAAGCATCATTTTATAATTATGAAAGGAAATTCAATTCAATTAATTAGTAATGGAACTTGTTAAAACATAATAAATTGAAATTTGTAAATGGTTTTTAAGTTTTTATTATTTATTCCACAGATGCACAAATCGCCATTGCATAGCTAACTACCCATCTTATTATATTTCCACTGTAACATCCAAAAAATATACGTATCAACGAATTAATCATATTGAAAAAGCGCGGTGCCAACCTAGTTTGTTAAAAAAGTAAAAATATTAAAAAATATTTTATTCAATATTTACTAGTTTATTGTGAACTACAGAAAAAGGACTTTTGTGAGTAAACGTCCTTACCTTATTTATAATTCTACCAGCTATTCAGTGGAAAAAAGATAAACATCCGATTTTAAAGATGTGAACGGACGAATCGATTATTATTGGTAGGGATGTCACGCATACAGGGGCGTAATGCAAATGAAAAAACGAAAAGAGTTTAATAATTATAGTGGAATTTTTCTTCATTTAATTTTTCTTTTGATGATGTGCAATTCAAAATTTTAACGATTAAAAATAAAATCTATTTTTTTTTATTAAATTCCTCACAAAATTAGTTTGCTAGTTAGTAATTAGCTAGTCAAAATTAATTATTAAAATTGGTTAGTTTTTTTTTTCCTTTTTTTTCCTTTTTTTTTTTTTTTTTCCTTTTTTCATTAAAGTTAATCTTTTTACACTACTGGCCATTAAAATTGCTACACCAGGGAGAAATGAAATTACAAAATTATATTTATTGGACAAATATATACCCAGTACCCAGAACAACCACCCCTGACAGTAATAGCAGCACTTATACGCCCGGGCATTGAGTCAAACTGAGATTGGATGGCATGTACAAGTGCAGATGGCCATACAGCTTCAACACGATGCAACAGCTCATCAACCGTAGTGACTGGTGTATGGTGACGAGCAGTCGCTCGGCAACCATGGACCAGACGTATTCTATTGGCGTGAGATCTGGTGAACGTGCAGGCCAGGGCCA
>BPLR01006636.1:0-47602 GCA_021605095.1 Caerostris extrusa
AATAAATGACCGTAGAGCTGATCAAACCAAACCAAATCTAATGAGAATGGAAATTTGTACGTAATTCAAAACTACAGTACGTTGGTATGATGAACTAGCTAGGTCATGTCCATTACCTGGAACTTAGTGGAGGATCCAGTGTGGTTAAAAAGTTTGGAGCACTTGCCTTAAAATAATACAAGTTAGCCCAAAGGACTCGTTTTAGTCTAGAAATGAATAATAATTTTCATGAGTTAGCTCCAATATGTTTCTAAAAGATATAAATACATCGAAAATAGAACCAATTTTGTGCATTTTTCATTTATTTCAAACTTTACGCATTTTCCATTAATAATTAAAATTTGCATTCATTGAAGAAAATGATCCATAATATTTTTTAAAAGAATACGCATTTTTGTAGCCCACTTACTTGTGGAGTTAAGCACGTGACATTGAGAGAACCACCTTCTAGTTTTAAAGTGGGCTTAGTTTTAAAAAGTACATGTATGATTTCTATACTATCAACAAAGTACATTTTTCGCATATTATTTTTTCTTGTATATAAAAATCAGAATGAAGTTGGTATTAATGAACCAAATTAAATATCAAGTCTAATATATTTTTTTTTTTTTCCAATGCAGCTGGCAAACAGACATGGGACGTCTTGGGTGATACCTTAAGGCAAGCGCTGCACAGACGTTACTCACTTTGCATTACCCAGGGGGCGATGACTTGAAGATAAGCCACGGACGCAGAGTAACAATGCCCCCACAACGCTCTACGATCCTATTAGACCGGGACCTACGGTTTGAGTGGATTCAGTGAACCACTACTCACATCCATGCGGGCACCGCCGGACTCGAACCCGAAACCTATGGTACCGAGCGCTAGCCCGCTCGGCCATTCGGGCCCATCAAGTCTAATATAGCTACTGAAAATCTTACAATACACGACGAAGATGTTAACAACTTAGTTACGAGTAGAGGAGGACAAATAAATAAATAAATAAAAAGCAGTTTGTTCTACCTCTCTGTCTTTGTTGCTGCATTTGGTACTCCAAAAATCAATTTCATTCTTTTTTAAACAGTAAGAAATGTCAATCTAAATGATACTCTTCAATAGTTATTTATGCTTGTCATTGGATGACAATGCGGAGGTTAGACCAGGGCTAGAAGTGGCAAACACTCACAATTTCTACCTTTCAATCGCAAGGATTGCCAGCATAACTACGAATTCAGATCAACAGAGATTCACATACACACAACTGTAGCTACAATTTTTTAATATTTTCAAGAAGAATTGTGGAAAAATCATTAAAAAACAGGGATATTTCGAGATTATTTATACTTAATGCTACCAATTCGGTGAATTATTTATTACAGATTAGATTTATAGAAAAATATAATTCTATTTATGTGAGGTTCTTTAAAAATATAGCGTTTTTACGTGCAAAAATCATAATGGAAAATTATTACAAAAGATCTTATACATGCCTAACAGTTGAATTTGACCTTTTAAAGAAAAAAGAAGATAAATATACTATAATATTTATTTATATTATAATAAATAAATTTACTTGATATTTTGCGAAAACTGGCGCAATTGTTTTCAAATTAATGAAAGATTTTAATCGTGCTAATTTGGGAGGAAAATAAATAGAATAGCTTTTTCTCTAAATTTCCGTAGAGAGAGCAATAGTTTTTACGATCCTTAGTTAATATAAACAATTGGTAATTTTCCTTGATCACTACAGGTAACCCTTGACATTTGACATCTCTACAACAATAATAAAATTATAGGATTAAATATATATCATCTAAACAGAAGATTCCAAAAATATTTTTCAAATTTGATATTTATCTTAATTGCTATCAAGATATTTATTTAACCATTTTTAAAGAAAATCATGAATTTATTGTAATTACCATAAAAATTTTTTGTATTTATCGTGATGCCATAAAATTTTTGCATTTATCGTAATTACCATTTTACTGCATAAATTATTCTAATCGGAATATTAACATGCGGGTTCTAGTATTTTTCCTTTGTGTCACAGGAATGTATTTTGATTATTACCGGGTCAATAAGACATATTTTGAAAACGTCATAAAACAATAATATCGATCATCACATTAAAAGGCCGTCTGTTTTAAGGAAATTTTGTATTTAGATAAAAGTATTCCCCCAATTTTAGAACATAATTTTCTGTGAGTTTGTATATGGAATTTTTTAAAAAATTATTGAATATTTTTTTTTTAATTAAAAACATCTTAAATTTATTGTAACATTAAATTTAAGATGTTGTAATATATATTAATAAACATTTTTTTTTATAAATATTATATTATGACTTTTTTCATTAAAAATATTAATGTAACATACAAGAAAAAATCAATCATTTTTAAGACAAAACAATTAAAATCATAATAAATTTCTTAAATTATAAAAATACGTGATAATAAATTACATAAATATTTTAAAAATATTAAATGAAATAAAATAATGAGAAATACTTACATATTATTAAATAATGAATTTAAATTAAATCAGATTAAAAAAATCATATTATAAACAAAAATTACAAAAATATAATAAATTTGAAAATCGAAAACACTTGTTTTTATTTGATATTTATTTATTTACAATCACATATAAATAAAAAATATTTAAAAATATTAATATTTAAAAAAATGTTAAATGAAATAAAAGATGAGAAATCTATTATTATATATTGAATTTAAAATTAAATCAGATTATAATTAAAAATTACAAAAAATATAACAATTAAATCAAAACTCATTTTTTTTTTATATTTATTTACAATCACATATAAAAGACATACTTTCTTTTACATATGGTAAACAATAAATTTGAAATGAAATTATTTAATGCATTTCAAGAAAAATTTCTTAAAATTCTTTGGTCAAAAACTAAAAAAGTTTATTACCCTTACAAACTAATATAATTAAGCACATAATTTAACATGAAACAAAAATGGTGAAAAGCTGACATCAGAAACAAATATTAGCACATTTCCATAAATTATAAAAATTTCTGAAAGTAATATATAGTAAAAATGATACAATTTTATTCAAAAAAAAATCAACAAAATGTAAAAATCCAATAAAATCAGCAGGAATTATTTAAAAGATAGTAATTCCTATAACAGATTTATTTACTGACTAGTTTCTATTACATGAAGCACTAAAATAGTTATAGTTATTACTAATTATATTTAATAGTTATTGCTAGTTAAACATTCAGTAGGTTATGTTAGTTAAATATTCAACAATTATTGCTTGTTAATCAACTTATTTTTATTTTTCTATGTCAATTAATTATTATTTCTCCAATTTTTAAAAGCAGCTCAAAAATATAAAGGTAATTCTTTATTTGAAAAATCTGATAAAATATTATTTAAATAAAATTACATTGCATTTTAATATGGCAAAATTTATATATGTAAGCTTATTATATGTATATTATTGGCCAAATCATCTTGTAAATACGTCAAGGGGTAAGATTCAACAGATGTTGCAGAGTGCGTTTCTTACAATACAAAATTTACTGTGGTCTGCAAAATATAATAATTTGTTCAATTAAATTGCATCATTCAAAAATTATTCCATTCCAGCAATAATAATAAACGAAAAAATAATAAAATTATAAAATATTAAAAATTACATAATTAAAATGACCTTTAAGTGATTTGCATTTATGATTAAAAATGATGACAATGTTAAAACCAGATTATAAATTTTTTTTAAAATATTATAAAAATATTTTCCAATATATGTTTTACAAGATAATAAATATTACAGTAATTAATTTATGAGCCAAAACAAGGTGTTAAAAAGACACGAAATATCTTTGTTTTATTTTATCATCGTTGTTTATTATATATATATATTTATCATAAAATTGACAAAATCATTTCGATAGCGAATGGTAGAAGAAAGGAAATGTTGTAAGCTGAAAAACATAGATAAACACAGTGGTTTTAAAGGGGTGTCATGGGGCATTAATATAAAGACTCTGGGGTGCTGGCGGTATTTCAGAGAAATATGTGTCAGCGAATATAAATTAAGTTAATTTTTTTGTCATTTTCTTCAGTTCAAAGACGGCTTTCATTTTCCAGCTAACTTACCATTCTGGCTGCTTATGAAATATAACGCCAAACAATTAAGAAGTCCATTGCGTCAGGCTTATGTTTCTTAAAGCTTTACAGATTGAATCGCAAGGAGTTGTGTTTCTCTTTCATCGCATTGTTTTCCTTTATATTATTTGATTTAATTATTATAACATATCTAAATTTATGGTGTTTGAAAAAAGAGAAAATTAACGATGTAAAGGGATTTGGTTTGTCGTTCTACAGTCATTTTTTGTGCATACAAGGTTAAGCAGACCGGGACCTACAGTTTAAAGTGGATTCCGAAGAACTACAAACATCCATGGCACCGTCGTAACCCAGAGCCTTGCGAGATCGTTAAAAGACACATCAATGAACAAAATCAATAATCAGTGATGACGTAACAGACCGTTGGAACACATAGGTTATGTTTAGTAACTAAACGCAGAATGAATCAACTTAAGATATATTTCCAATCATATTATTTTCTGTAATATTTGATTTAATTATTATAAGCATATCTAAATTTAAATCGTTTGAGAAAAAAGAGTAATGGTTATGAGATCGTTAGGACACATCAATGATGAATAACCAATGATGAAATCAAATCAATCAATAATAAATGATTAAAATCAATAATTAAAAGATCGTTAGGACACACATCAGGCTTATGTTTCTCATAAAAGAATGAATCAACTTAAGGTATGTTTATTCTTCATAGCATTTGTTTTTCTATACAATGTTTACGATTTAATTATTATAACATATTTCTCAGAAATATGTATATGGTTTAACAATTTTTTATAGGTTTTCAAATGCGCCCCGACTTTACAAAAGTTGAGAACCACTGGATAGCATTCTGCATACATTTTTGGCTCTGTTTCTTGGGAATTTCAGATAAGCATAAAAGAAAATAGCTTGAACATACAAGTTATCTTCAGTGTTGCTATTCGCCATAATGTAAGGAATAGAAAACATTAACAAGTAGTAAATATTAACAACCGCGCTAATCTTAGAATGAGAAATATATTATTATTATTTTGGCACTAAATAAAACAACGCGTGTCTCGAAGGAAACCAGAAATATATATTTATAATACCTACAAATTAAATTGGCGCGGGAAACATAGCCCATCGGCAAAAACACACGTTAAAAATTCACCATATAAATATGAAATTTCATACACACACAAAAATTCCTGATAAAATTCCTATTTAGATAAAGAAAAATAATATGTTAAAAGAAATGTTATATTTTCTTACTTCCTCACCTATCTTTTCTTATAAAGTTTTAAAAAAAAATGAAACTTACATAATATCCAAAGATTTTAGTTTTAGAATTTCATAAAAATAAAGGGGACAACAAAAAAATTATAGCTAAAAATAAACTCGTTGGTAAAAACTCATTAAAAACAGACTCGTTAAAAAATTCTTACCATCACCATAACATGTGTTTCCTCATAAGCGTCAAATTAAATTAATAATGAATTATAATTTAACGATCTTAATCGAATCAAATATCTTAAATCAGAGTTTCTCAATTTTCAGAATTTGCAATCTTATTTGCAACCATAATTTTCATCCCCTCGCTTCATGTAATAACAATATACAATAATGTATTTGATTATTTTGACGCTTAAAGTTGCACTATGGCAACCTTACAAATGACCAAGAATTATTAAATTTATTGATAGTTAACAACATCAATCCACTGCATTGACACAATCCAGAATGTTGTCTATCTGTGATTTAGTCCATCAAATAGAACATTCTCGCGACTTTGCAGAAAAAGAATTCAAAGTATCTTATAATATTATACCTTCCTTTGAAAAACTTTGCTTTGCAAGACAAGCTAAGGGAGTCTCTAATAATTATTAAAATGTTCTAAATTCAATATTGATTAGTTAATTGTGCAGTGCTGATGGAATCTTATTTAGAAGTGTATTATATAAGTGTAAATGTGTATTTTATTTTTTTTTATTACGTCAAAAAATATTTTATTTTGCTTTCCTTTCAGTGAATTAATCTAATTTTTTAGTAATATATATTTTTTTTTCGTTAAACTCGTGCCTTCATTTAATGTGATCACGCCTCCTGCCTTAGGGCATTATCGTTTTAAATCAAACGGATTTTTGCTAAAACATTAGTTTTTATATTATGTATAATTAAAATAATATTTTCTTTTTTCTACATTAAAATATTTAAATGAAATTTATGTTACCACATTTTACGTAAAATGTTTTATGAAGTTTGACGTTTTCAGACAAAAATTTTTTCAAATTTTTTTTTTTAACAAGGAAATTGTGCCAAAAACATTATTTATGCAAAAAAAAAAAATAATAATAATAATAATAAATCGAAGATCAAGAGTTATATAAAAGTAAAAAAGCAATATAAAATTTTTTATAAAAAAAAAAAAACGATCAATGATGTATTTAAGACATAATTTAAATATTATTTAGAAAACTAACATAAAAGAACACTACAAATAATTACTTTGCTAATGATTCTGTATTATTAAAATATGATTTAGAAAGCTAACATAATGGACACTACAAATAATTACTTTGCTGATGATTCTGATTCTGTATTATTATATTGTTTAGAAAGCTAACATAAAAGAATACAACAAATAATTATTTTGCTAATGATTCTGTATTATTAAAATATACTTTATATACAAAATAAAATTAAAACAAACTAAATTAAATGTTAATTTTAACTATGAGATATAGCCTAGAACCTGTATTCTAAAAATTAATGTTTAAATTTATAAAGTAGAATAATTGATAATCACAAAATAACTTTAAATTCCTTACTACTTTGCACAGCACTATATAATACGATAGAATTCTTTCGTGAATATAAATATTTCCTTTGCAAATTAAAATTCATCTTTCACTTTTACATACAAACAAAACTAATAGATATATGGCACAGATACAAAACATAAAGTTGCACAGTAAAAATATTCAAAATTAGCACACATTAAAAAAATATGACTTAAAGCACATTAACTTTGCATACAAAAATTATTCTTCAAAAAAAAAATATATATATATGTATAGATAAAACCACATGAATAGTCCTTTCGCTGCAATTTTAATTAATATTTTTCAAGGTCATTCAATCACATTTCTCTCCCAGTTTGAAGAATTACGTATTATTTTTTTAATCCTGCTTGTCTTCCTTTAAATCCGGTCATGGCGCTGTCGAGATCGAAAGCCCTTGACATAGAGTGTTGCATTTTAGCAGGGATCATCCTGAAAATTCCAAGTGTTAGTGGAAATGACCCATCACCAATTAGTGTATTAGTTAGACCACCGATTGCGTGGAAATGTAAACAATATTTCAAAAACAAAACAAACAAAATATTTCACTTCAAAATAATTTTGAAAAAAAGAGCCGAATTATTATTTTGATATCATGTTAATTAAAATTTAAGTTTTAAAAAATTAAATTACTTTTATTGCAATTAAAATGTCTCCGAAATTAACTTTCCTTCCTAGTACGCCGTTCTGTTTCAATCCGTCCGATTTGGCAGCTTGCCAATATTCCACGCAATGAGTGGTCGAATTATGTTGTTATTAGTGCATTGCAAAAGTTCGTTGAATCGCCAACATATTCTTAAGTTGATAATTTCCAAGTTTTTATATTGACATATTAAAACAAAGTAATTTTATTTTCATCAAATAAACAAGTAATATAAAAAAAAATTAAATAATTTTCATTCATTTTTTAAAGTTTATCTGGCGCCATCTATTGGTAGATATATATGCAACTTAAATATAAAGAAACCCCAAAATTAATTAATTAAATTTAATGAAGGAATTAATATTTGAAAAAAACTGTATTAACATCAAGTGTCATCCACTACAAGTTTAAAAAAATGTATTTGAACTTGAGTGGATGAATAAAAAGTATTTTATGAACGATTGAAAATTTGAACACGATATATAAAATATATATAGGGAGAATGTGAGCTAATAGAAGGAATTGAAAAAACAATAATAACTAAACTAACGATATTTATATGAGATGTCAGGTGGCGGACTCCAGGGCATACAAGCTATGGGGTCATATGACGCACCCTCCTCTAAGAATACCTTAGAATGTCAAACTCTTCTTGAAAGATTAACGGTATAGGGGTGACACATCGTCCTCAAGTGGATCCCTGGACACTGTGACATTTTAGGTAATGATCAGGCAGATTTTCTGGCTAAGAAAGGCACACGAATAGTCCAACAGACAAATAATTACAACCTTTTTCATTCCATGAAACTTTATTTCAAATATCAAATGAGACACGGGTGGAAGGCATTGCTCACTGCTCGTATCTCTATGAGGAGTTGGAGGAATATTTAGGAACAGGATATTTCGGACAAACCTCATGGAAAAGCTGAATTTAGGCTGGCGGTGGGCCATGACGAGCCATCTGTAACGGATTGGCATTTTTGAAAGCCCAAATTGCCCGCTCTGTGGGAAAGACGAGATCATGGGACAAGCATCCTATAGCAGGATGCTCAGCTTTACCTGGGAATTCGGAGGTAAAAAGATATTAAAGTGCTAGAATTTTGCTGATGATACATTGACTTCTTTCTCTTATAGTTTTCTTTTTTTTTCTTGTGTGTGTTTACACTGTTTTGAACTCGTAAGAGTTTTTCATTTTCTCTTGCTATTAGAAATAATAAAAAAATATATGAGGTATCTATAAATGCATTCAACTTCAAAATTCTATCTAAAAAAAAAATTTACTTTTAAACTCAAAATAGTGTAAATATCATTCATGTATGCATTACGTTGGGATTTGTGTTTAACTTAAGTCTATCAAGAACAGCCCAGCAGTTGGTTATAAAGACAACTCTTCCAGGAGATCTTTCCATTATCTGAGTGTTGCATGGTATAAAACAGGAAAATCTCTCACCAGGCAGCCTGATTGTCAATGGGCTCATACACAATAATGGTCTAGTCTGGGTGCAGTGACTACAACGAAAATCACCCAGCGGATTCCCAGTTGACCTCACTCGCACATTAGCCACGAATTATAAACTGCCCATGAGCGGGGCAAATTTACGTACCTGGGGCGGACAATGCAAAACATTTATGAAAGGGCAATTTTTTAAACAAATTATCTTTATATAAATAGTGAATTCGTATGAATACGTTTCTAAAAAGAACGCTACCCTCAATGAGCATTTCAAGTAAGGCTCCTAAATGGGCAAATTGGTACTTCTTCATTGGCTCAAGAGTCCCATAGTGGGTCAAAGCCATCTGCCTATTGGCAGATTTCGAAACAGGAGATGTTTTCTTTTTACGGGTAGGGTTGTCAGCCCCACGCCCAACAGTCATATTAGACTGGGGCATATGATTTAAAGTGGATTCCGAACAACTACAAACATCCATGAAACCATCTAGAGTCGAATCCGAAACTTGCGGCACCAAGCGCCAGAGGGGCTAGTCACTTAAGGCTCGTTCCCACCGAGGCGAGAGACGTGAAGATTCAAGAGGCAGGCGACAAAATTTTTCGACCCCTTCACAGCGAAACGTCAGAAATAGCATTACGCCTAGTGAAGTTTCGCTTCGAGTTGAAAGTTGGGCAACTCGAAGCGGCGGACTGCAAACCGGTTTCAGGCGACCGCGGTGAGGCTAGTGATTGGTCAAATTTTTTTCGCTTGCATCTTCCCGCCTTGGTGGGCACGAGCCTTAAGCCATCAGGCTCCAGGCTAATTGGTACGGTAAGGCTTAATTTTTGGAGATCCTCATAATCAGATATACCTCACAAATTGGGGTTCTTCATTTTAGTTGGAATTTCACAATGATATAGGAAGCTGTTTCAATTCTATCAATTAGCTCCGCAGAACAAATCTTCAATCTAATTTCTAATAAAAATCGAATTATTTATTTAATGTTATTATTTATTTAATTTTTAATATTTATTTTTAAATCGTTCTATAGTTAAATGTTTAAATCTATTTTTAATAAATGGTTATTTTTAAAAAAAAAAAAAAATCACTGAAAATGATACGCGTTTACTTAAAAATTTCACACGTGTTCGATTTTTAAACACTTAAAAAAATTTTTGTCTAAGGAAAAAGATTTTATGGGATTAAGGATCGTGAGCAAAAATCATCAAATTTAAATGATAATAAATTTAAAACAAGAATAAATCAAATGTCCCTGAAAATGATCCTCTTATGTGAATTACTAATGAGAAATTTAATTTTTGTTATATGATGTCATTTTATTTAATGAAGAATAAAACTGACGGGCGAAAATGAATGTATATAGGAATAAATATTTCAATTGGGAATTTTAAGCGCTTTTTTTTTTCTGTCTCTGATTTATATCCATTTGGCTACCACTTTTTTGTTTTTGCATTATGCAAATGCTCTTTCTAGGCTCAGCTATAGCACATGCTAACTAACGAATAAGACGTGAATTCGATTTAATTGCTGTCACTGCTTTCACCGCGCCCAGATTCGAAGCATTTGGCAGAACATTTGACTGTTCATGTGCATTGCAATTTCAACTACTACTACACCACACCACATCACTGTGCCTAGAGCTGAGCTGCCCCTTTACAGTTTGGGTTACGATGTGGGTGAGAGAAATCTGGCTGGGCTCCGTGACTCTCTGCGATCATATGAGACCGGGAACCTACGGCTTAAAGTGGATTCGAATCACTACAAACATTCATGACACAGCCGGGACTCGAACCCGAAATCTGTGATAGCGAGCGAAAGAGCGCTAGCCATTCGGTCATCAGGGCCCCATTGCAATTTGAACTTGAAAACAAGCCCGTTATCTCCCCTTGCAACCACCATTTAATAGATTGTAAATACTTTGAGGCGTGATCAAAAATCGACACCAGTGCAAACGGTAATACTTCTTCCCTGACTGCTACGTGCATTTCTATTTTCAACCAAACTGCTGTAAAGCTGCTGGAGCTAATGTGAACGCAGGTATTGGAAAAAAAATGAAATCAGCGATGATGCATTTGGAACTGGACTACTGGTCAGAAGTTCTCTGGACTAATTGGTCAGTTTGGATTGGTTTTGTCGCTCTGCGGTTATTTTGTTTGCACACTTTGGGCTAATAAGATGGAGAACAAATGTTTAACGTGGATTCCGGACCACTAACAAACATCCATGGCACTGCCAGGACTCGAACCTGAAGACGGTGGTACAAAATGCCAGAGGCCTAGCCAATTGATCAGCAGGCTACTTAGCTGGTCAGAGATTCACTATAGTGGCTAGTCAGAGCTTAGTTATGACAAATTATTCGAACCTGAAGCCGGTGGTACAAAAGGCCAGAAACTTAGCCAATTGGTCAGCAGGCCGCTTAACTGGTCAGAGATTTACAATGGCTAGTCAAAGCTTAATTATGACAATCAATGTTATCATATCTAAAATTTCAGATAAAAAAACAATTTGCTTTTATTTCAAAAAACTAACACAACATTTTTTTTAATGTTTTAATAATACAAATAATTAATAATACCAAATCCTAATGATATGCAATTTTTGTTGTAATTAACTATTATGTATTAAGCAGCCCTGTTGGCCAAGTGACTAGAGCTCTGGAGCTCGGTGCCCCAGTGTTCGAGCCCCGGCGGTGCCATGGATGTTTGTAATAGTTCGGAATCTAATTTGAACCGTAGGTCCCAGTTTAATATAACTGTAGAGTGTCGGGCTCACAACCTAACCGCGTAAAAAGAAACAAAGCATCTCCTTTCTAGAAATCTGCCAGTAGGCAGACGGTCTTGGCTCACAGTGGGGCTGTTGCGTCACTGATGATGATGATGATGATTATGTATTAAAACAGCGGCTGGAATTAATGTATGCGAGATGCGATTTAGAAGACCAACTGAATTCGATGGCAATTGTTTAAATGAATCTTAAATAGCACACATAAATAATAAAATTTACAGTAAACAACCCAACGAACTTTTGCAAACTTTTAACAGAATAAATACAGCATAAGACCACCACCATGAAATATAAAAATAAGATTCAGTTAAGTGTTAATTTTTTTTTAGAAGATTTAATATACTTATATGGGTGGTATATAATTATATAAGAGGTTAATTGAAAAGATCATTATATGTTAAAAGGATACTTACTCGTCTTAAATGCATCGCTCAGTCTTTAGTTATTTTATATATAATTATTACCCAGAAAAATTAAAATTAGAAATATTCTTTAGCAATGTTTTTATTTGTAAAACGATATAATAATAAGCTATATATAATTAAAACATCTTATTAAAAATATTTCTTAAGGCTTCTTATTTTCAAGTTTAATCAATTACTAATAAAATCCCACGCACATTTCATATACATATTCTAATAAGTGATGTAAAATTTTTCTACTTACGTTTTAAAGATTACAAGAAGAGAGAAATATTTCGGCAAAATAACAACTTCTTGATTCACTAAAACAGATGATACTATTTCGCCTGCAACATACTCTGGCGTCAGCATGGAAAATATCCTGCAATAAAATAATAATAATAAATGCAATTCTTTAAAAAATATATAATACAATATAAAGAATACTTTAACAGAATGTTTATTCCTAAGTAGAAGAAAAGAATAAAAACACATAATAGCAAAATTGTTTTAAACACAATTTTTGTCAGCCACGATTAAAATTGTGTTAGTTTGATTTGATTTTTCATATTTATCGTACAGTTGTAACCGGGCTTCTTCCTACGCACTGCATGAACGACCTCTGTGGTGTTCAGGAGAAATTATCAGTAGGCCTCGAGATTCTCACCCGAGAGGAAATATATTTTGCACAATACTGTGTGTTAGTTGGGCTACAGACTTTCACCCGCAGAGAAAATATATTTCGAGCATTCAATGTGCAACTGAGTGTCTTTATTTTCGGCTTATTCTTTAATTTTCCTTCCGCGAATCTTTAATTATACATCTTTAAATGTGTTAAATACTATCTGTCTCTAATTGTTTGTGTATGGTGTTTGTGCGCGTGTCAGCAGCAAAGCTGTGTGTTCTCAAATCTGTGCCTCAAGTCAACTCAATCACACCCAGTTACAATCCAGCTGCACAACCGACAACGTTTTTTGTACATCATTTTTATGCATTTTGAAGTCGTGCGGTTTATATTTAACTCAAACATTTATATTTATTAATATTATATTACGTATATTAATTAATATTATATTACGTATTTAACTAAATCATCAAACTTGCCCATATAAACCAGTTTATGAAGCTCGTAAAATTAATTCGAGAAGTTCTTCAATTTTGCAATAAATAAAAGAAAATAATTTTATTATTAAAAAACCCAATTCTGGAAAGCTTTTGAATTACAAATTGAGCTGTAGAACTGTATAGTATGTCTGATTATTGTGAACTATATCAAAAGAATCATTAATTACTAACTACACTGTAGGAAAAGACCAAAATAATCCGAATAAGAATGAAGCATGAAAATCTATCGCTTTCACCGAAAAGATCTACTGCAGAGACAGTCTTTTCTGATGATGAATGTGATTTGGAACCAGTTGGCAAAAAGGAGCAGTGATAATGATTGCAAAATGTAAAACCATATTACCTTTCAATAAAAACAAAAATTAATTTATAATACAAGTATATTTTAAGCTCTTATATGAATTTCGTTCAAAAAAAAACATTTTTATGTAGTTTATTTTAATTTATGCAATAATGCAGTAATTATTTTATGCGGTAATTTTAACTTGTTCTTTCTCGTGTTTTGTTTATTCTATAAATAAAGTCTTTTTTTTGATATTTTTTAATATACGTTTTTCTGTAGAACATACTTACCTCATAAAATGAGACTTGACACTATTTAAAAAAAAAAAAAGGTTCTTACAATTTCCACATCACAATAATGAAAATAGCTAGCTTGGTATAAATTAGGTGACTTGAGATAGATTTGATGATTTAGGCAATGAATTTGACGTGTCTATTGACATTCTATATCGGGGATAGCCAACCCCGGTCCGCCTTGAAAATTTCTCCGGCCCGTGAGTTTTATCACACTTTTACAAATATATTTATTTTATAATGGCCAAAGTAGTGAAAACCAATGCATTAAAAAATACATTACATGTGCATCCATATATTCACAAATTAACTGTCAAAATTATGAGAAAAATTAACTTTGATTTTAAAATTGCATTCTTGCGAATATATGTAGATTGTGCCGCTTGGAAAAGATACATCCCAGCCGAAACCCCAATTTATGTAGGGTTACACCGGTTTCAACTGATGCCTTCCGGCCGAACCTACAGTTTTGTTAGACTTCTCCAGTCTAAACAAAGCTGAACTTTGAAGTGGGTGTCTAGGGGTGTTTGACATGCAAAACGCAGTAACGGGACGTTACTTTAAATGAAGCTATTTATTCCTATGATATATTACAATGATATTTACATTAGCAATTAATTAAAGGAACAGCACCGTCCATTCTCTCGCTGCTTCACGCAGTCTCCCATCCGTTCTGCCAGCGTTTCTTCCGTGTCCTTCTCTCATCTACGGGGCCCTCTCCCCTTCTCGTGGGGTCAGAGTTCAAAGTTCAATACACCCCACGTTGTAAACAGCTCTGTCAAAGACAAGCAAGTGTCGCTATCTCGTGATCACGACACCAACAAATCCCACATATATGACAGATATTGCCTGTTTTATTTATGAGTTCGCAGAATAATTAAATTATATTCAGCGCACTCATGATGCGTGCGTATCTTGGAACATCTAATATAACAGGTTCTATGTTTCACTTTAAGTGACCTCAGTGACCTTTTCAAATTTGATAAATCTGACACAAAATTGACTGATGACTGATATTTTTCGAAAATGAAATTTACCAAACGCAAAACACGGTCAAACATAACGGACGCTAACCTGCAACACCCATTACGATGTACAAATATCAAAATTGAGATCGATTTGTAAAAGCAAAGTGAAAAGAGTGGAGAAACAAATATCGCACTAGTAAAATAAATACTTTTTAAAGGTTGCCTTTTTTTTATTTCGTTTATATTTATATATGTTTTATATTTAATTTTTAATGTTATATATTTCTTTACAATGTGCGTTTAGTATTGTTATTATTACATTATCTATGTTTACATGTAAGAATAATAGTAAACACAAAAATAATAACTCATTATGTTTCAATTTTTTATTCATAAAAAATGTCTATTGTGGGTCTAAATCTAATATGGGTATATGTAATTTTATATGCAGCCCGCGGAGTTCTGATGCATTTCCAAAGTTTCCCGCAAGATCATTTGGGTTGGCCACCCCTGGTCTAGATAATAGAAATAAGTATCCATGAAAGAATAGAAAAAATTTCAAAATTTTTCATTCCCATACAAAAATTTCATCCCCGTCTACATGGAAGGTGGTAACCAAATTGAAAGTGTTAACCACAGCCGAACAAATAAGAAAATCCAACTACATAACCACTATCACTACAAAATTTTTAATGTTTGTACTAATATCACAATCTTTTTTTGCATAGCATTGAAACATGGCCAATAATTCGTACCTTTGATACAAATAAATAGCTTGATGAGCCTGAATAGCCGGCTAGCCATTCAGGCTCATCAAGCTATACCACAGGTTTCAGCGCTCGGCACCACAGGTTTTGGGTTCGCGTTCCGGCGGTACCATGGATGTTTGTAGTGGTTCGGAATCTACTTTAAACCGTAGTTCCTGGTCTAATAGGATCGTAGAGTGTTGCGGGGGCATTGTTACTCCGCGTCCATGGCTTATCTTCAAGTTACATGCACCTTTCGGGTAATGCAAAGTGAGTAATGTCTGTGCAGCGCTTGCCTTACAGCATCTAAGACAGCTGTCTAAGTGTTTGCCAGCTGCATTAGGAAAAAAATATCTTGATAATGTGGGTATTCCAGGTTTTAAATCAAACTTTTCTACAAAAATTATTTTGAACAGACAAATAATAAGTTAAAATAATTAATTTTTAAAAACAAATCACTTACCCTGAGGTAGCGCCGTCAAACATTCCAGTATTGATAAAGAACGGGCAAACCACAGTGGACCGGATTCCAGTATAACCTTCAGCGTGGAGTTCGAGTCTCAGGGATTCTTCGAATCCGACTGCAGCGAATTTACTGGAGCTGTAATCGGTCAGATAGTTCACTCCGGACAGTCCGGCCAAGCTGGCGATGGACACGATGTGGCCGCTGTTTTCGGACATCATGTCCGGAAGAAAAGCTTTGCATGTCTGAAAGAGAAAGTACGAATATTTAGATTCAAAGAAACGAAGCATTTTATGCAAGTACAGTTTAAAACTGTTAAGTATATTATTTTTGAAAACAAGTAATATAAAAAAAAAAATTCTTTTTAAGTCAATTCCTTTTTTTTTCTCTATATTGCATAAAGTCCTTTATAAATAATTTTCATTCATTTTTTTAAGTTTGTCTGGCGCCATCTATGTGTAGATATATGCAACTTAAATCTAAAAAAAAAACTAAAATTAATTAATTAAATTTAATGAATGAGTTACTATTTGAATAAACTGTATCAACATCAAGAGTCATCCACTACAAATTAAAAAAAATGTATTTGAGTGGGGGAATAAAAAGTATTTTATGAACGATTGAAAATTTGAACAAGACATATATAGGGAGATTGTGAGCTAATAGAAGGAATTGAAAAAGGAACATATAACATATGATCTACTGACTAATGCGAATTTTCGCTTACTTGTAATTTCGAGGCAACATTGGCAGTCAATATAATACAATATTGGCTGCGTTGTAATTCGTTCTGCGTCCAATATAATGCTAATCGTTCCGAATCCACTTTTAAACTGTAGGTCCCGGTCTAATTAGCCTAAAGCGTGCAAACAAATGACAGCATAGTGATAAACCAAACTTCATCATCATCATCATCATTTGCGCAACAGTCTCATTGTAGATTACGAGACGAGAAATGTTTTTCTTTTACGGGGTAGAGTTGTCAGCCCTAGGCCTAACAGCCATATTAGACCGGACCTACAATTTAAAGTGGATTCCGAACTACTATAAACATCCATGGCACCGCAGTTATGATAAAACCAAGCTTACATTACATGAATGACAACAAAAAATACAATGAAAAGAAAAGAAAAATACAATGAAAAAGAAAAGAAAAATACAATGAAAAAGAAAAGAAAAATACAATGAAAAAGAAAAGAAAAATACAAGAAATTTTAAAAAAATTTATACAAGAAAAAATACAATGACATTGTATATTGTTGAGTCCAACAATACTTGTAAGTTATAGTAAAATAATATTACTAGTTGAATTATTTCAACAAATAAACTTTAAAGCAGACTGAGTGTTCGATATGAAATCAAAACATCCTCCTACACTTCTAGAAATAATAAATACCACGAGTGTTTCCGTTTCATCTTTATCTTACATGAAAATAAAAATGTTCACAGAACACTTGGTATCAGAAATAGAAGTATCAAGCAAGATATCAAAACACTTCCTTTAATGGAAAAGATGAAAAGATCGCGGCCTGTTTTTCTGATGGATTTTAAAATTAGCCAAAAGATTTAAACAGAAAACGTTATCAGAGTCCAGTTTATTAAAAAGTAAACATTTCAATATTTTAAAAGAATGTATTCAATGTTTTATAATTTATTGTAAATTAAGAGATAAGAACTTTTGTTAATTGATTGACTCTATCTACATTATTTTTATCCTAACACAACTTTATAGGAATATTAAAGACATTAACTATTTGTTTTAAGAATTCCAAATTTATTTTATGGAATTAATCAAAGCATGCTCTACTTCGAAATTCTATCCATCAAAGTAGCTAAGCTATTGCTAGATAATGCACTAAAATTCTCCAGCCTATTTATAATCAACACGTACTTGTGGGCAAACACAGGTAGGAATAACAAGAATCGATAACTATAAACCACGTGACTGCTCGTTGCTTCATTAATACGAATAAACATGTACCTGTGAACAAACATTTGCAGGTAGGAATATCAAAAATCGATAACTATAAACCACGTGACTACTTTTGTTGAGTGATTAATTTTCTACAAAAGAGAATCAAATGCTAAGCATATTAACCTGTTTAATTTTTATTTACGCTTTGTATATCCCCACTATAAAACGCTTGCAATTTTTATCTCTACTAATCGTAACGCAAGTTACGATTTGTAGTAGTTTTAAAAAGATAAATTTCAAATATTATAACAATAACATTAAAAAATCTACATTAAACAAAATTTCTGTTTTAAATACAGCCATTACGAAAATTGAAGATTAATTTACATTTCTGAAAATTTTGCAATTATACAAATCTGTTATCCAAAAAAAAGAAGACGATTTTTCAACGTATTTGTGACAAGTTGAAATATTTCTGCAATAGCAATTGCTTTTTTTTTTACATCAAAAATATTGCTAGAATAATTATTGTCAATTAAATTAAATTAATAAAATTTCATTCTCTGTTCGCGAGATTTTGAAATCAGGTTGCTATCCCGTGTTAATGCATTGTAAAATCTTAAAAATTTCCCAAAATGAAATATTACACACACACACACAAATTTGTTTTTTTTTTTGTTTTTTTTTCTAAAAACCACATACCTTTCACATAAAAAATACACAAAGATTAAAGTATACCATCCACTAACAATCATATCACTAAAATCGACCAAAAACTTTTTATCAATTCAGCAATGCACTTAAAGTATAGTGAATTTTTTACAGTATCAGATAACAGAACAAGACATTTACATGGGGACAATACTTTCATTTAAAAGAGGGAATTATCCATTAAGTTAGACCTCTTCGTAATTTTCAAAACTAAGTAAAACTCATTATATAAAATCAGTAGGTTTCACTTTCAAATTAAATACAAATACTAATTATTGTTGAAATATCCGAAATTTCTCAACAGAAGAAGCGGTCTGAACGCCCTTGAATTCACTATAACGATGAAACACGAAACAATTAGGTAGAGAGAACTCGAACTTTTAACCTACTTAAGCTAAAAACTTATACGCCTGAAATTTAGTAACGCTTTTTCTAAGTCGGTGGTTCTCAAACTTTTCAACCTACTTAAGCGAAAGCATATACCACTGTGTCCAAAAGTAAGACCAATTTTCATTTAAAATTCCGGGCTTATGGAATTTCAATTTTTTTTTTCTTTTTAGGTTGCTGTCACTGTTCTTGACATCTGTGTGAAATTTGACGTCAAAATATTCATTAGTGTTTGAATTACGCTTGGCTTTGTGAGACGCCAACACTGATTTCGGCGATTTTGAAATGTCTGAATTAATTGAGCAAAGAACTTGCATTAAATTTGTTGTGGAAACGTATAGAATGTTCCAGAAGGCATTCGGTGAGCATTCTTATATCTAAAAGAAATATTCAGAAGTGGTATAAACAGTTCAAAGAAGGCAGAGAATGCCGAAGACGAGGAGCCCATTGGTCAACTATCAACCTCAACCGACGAAGATCACATCCAAACAATCAAAGATTTGGTGCTTGCAAACCGTCGATTTACAATTAGAGATCTTGCTGATGATGTTGGAATTTCAAAAGGATCAGGTCAATTCCATTTTTTTGGGCCTCAAAACACGTCAAATCTCGATTCGAAAGCCGAAAAAGACTGAATGCGCCAGCTCACACTGCATTGATTTTCGTGACTTTTTCGCCAAAATGATACCCATATCGTTCCCACAACCACCGCATTCACACCGTGCGACTTCTGGTTAATGGTAGCTTCTGTTAATCTCAAACTCAAAAGACCACACCGGGGACACCATTTGGTCGATTGAGAGTCATGAATTGGCGAGCGCTTTGAACATCCTGTCGATGACTTTTAGCATGCAGTGAATCGGCAAACGTTTTGAAGACCATGTGTCCGATGACTTTTAGCGATGAAATAAATTTGTAAAGAAACATTAAAAGGGTGCATCTACCAAAGACTTGTGGCATCCATGAGGATTACTTTGAAGGTGGGGCTTTCTAAAACTCATTATTGACAGGAAAATGTTTTGCCTCTAAATTTAAATTAAATAAATTTGTAAGAATAAATAAAGAGTTTTTTGAAAAAAAAAAATAATTGGTCTTACTTTTTGGGCACAGTAGTATGCCCGAAATTAGTATAGCACTTCTCAGGCCGGTGGTTCTCAAACTTCGAAAGTCGGGGAGCATTTAAAATGTTACATATAATCGTAGGCGCAATATATACAAATTTGTGAGAAATATGTTATGTAATATTTAAGTCAGATATTTCATAGAAAAATGAAGCTTATTCATTCATGTATATGAGAAAATGAAGAGCGTATATTGTTTCCTAAAGATTTCTTCAATGCTTGAGCATATATTTGAAACGGAAACTTTCATTTTCATGTCAATACATTGAAGATTTCCACTCTTTTTCCAATTCCTTCTAATGTTGCTCTACACTTCCTCCTTATATATATCTTGTTCAAATTTTTCAATTTAATAAAATACTTTTATTCATCCACTCTGGGGTTCAAACCACATTTTTTTGAACTTGTAGTGGACGACACTTGATGTTAATACAGTTTTTCCCAAATATTAATTCAGTAATTAAATTTAATAAATACCTTTTTTAAGATTTTAAGTTGCATATATCTTACCAATAGATGGCGCCAGATAAACTTAAAAAATTAATGAAAAATATTTTTAAAGGACTTTCTGAATATAGTGGGGAAAGTAGGAATTGACTTTAAATTACTTTTTTTTTTGAGATGGAGATAGAAAATCCTAATTTTGAAAATTGTAGTAAAATTGAGATTTGAGATATTGAACACACAAATTTCTTTTAAAGAAGGTTGTAAGAGATAATTACTATATGTAATTCTCAATTCACGATCAGTGGGTATAAACAACCAGATCTCTCTTCAGTTAATATTAAATAATCAATTACAGAGGTGGAGTTTCACAGGCTGCAACGGAAAAATTTTTAACAATGAAAATCACATAGAAATTAATACTCTAATAGATAATGAAGTGAAGTAACCCTCTCCTATTTCCCGGAAACATTATAAATATTATCACTGTCTGTCATTTCATATGTAACAAAAGAAGAAACGCAAAATCAAAAAGTTGTTTATTTGCATGAAAGTTTGTCATTGGAACTGGGGAAAACTGGACAAGGAAAAGCATATGTTTATTTTTATATCTTCACAGATATTTCTGTGGACCCACAAGCCGCACCTGAAAAACTTAGGGCGCACCTTGATAACCGCTGTTCTAAGCATAAATACAGAAAAAATTAAGCTGTCCGGTTTAAGATTATTACAATATTAACATAGTTCATTTCCTACTGGGTCATTATTTGTACGTTGTGAATGGCAACAGACATGTGAAGGAAAATCCTAATTGAATTAAGATGGAATTTCAGAATTTTTAAAATATTTAAATTTTACATACTATAAATATTTTTTGGTATTCTTCATTAGTTCAGTTTTTAATATTTAATATTCAATTAAATTTTTTTTATTTGATGTTGGAATACAATTCTAATTGAAATACAAATCGACTGAAAAAAATTATAGGACAAATAGTTCTAAAGAGAAAGCTTTAAAAATTGAATAAGTCTTAATTTAAATTATATATATCAAAAAATTCACATTAAAACTTTAAGAAAAAGTAAAGCACGTGGATAAGAATCAAAAATATTCTTTTTAAAATTTTTTAGCTGTAAAACCATTGCTACAACAAAAACTCAAAATCTCTGATCTCGTTCAACATTAATCGGCACTAATGTCTTGAATTTTTTTGACAATTTTTGCGAATTAAAAAAAAATTTAAATGGTACTTTTTGAAAAACTACTTTTTAATTTTTTTAACTATTCACCTATTATCACCTTGTTCTGAAGCTTAACATCAGTTTAAACAAAATTTTAAAGTTTAAATTTTTTTAAATTGGATTTTTTATTTTTATAATTTAAATATGCACTAAAAAGTTAAAATATATATTTTTATCAAATCCTATTGTGCTTACATTTAAAAAAAGTCGTGTAAAATATTAGAAGCACATCTCTTTTATCACTTTAATTTAATTAGGAAAGTTACAATTTGTGACGATTTAATCTAAAGAAAGTAAAGCAAAAATAAGTCATAAGTATAACATGCATATTTTAGATACTTAAAAATTTTACTTATCAATTTAATTATATTAACTCTACCTGCATACCCATGTTAGCCCATAATAACATTTTGTAATAATTGTTAAACGGAAGAGTTCTTGAACCTTATCTACATATGAACCGATTCAAATTCGACCAAAAGCTGAGCTGGTGAATTTAACTGGTTGTATTTATGATTTAATGTGGAATAACTCTCCCATTTTGATCGATTCAAATAGAGTTTTGGGAATCGGGGTTCATATCGATTTCTCATCATAGTATAGACTTCATATCGATTTCTCTACCACTCCCACAGCTCATATGAGGCATGTGGTTACTCCCTTCCATGTAGATGGTGATGAAAACTTTGTAGTATTCCTTTCATGGATACTTATTCAATTCCTTCTATTAGCTCACACTCTCCCTATATATATCTTGTTCAAATTTTCAATCGTTCCTAAAATACTTTTATTCATCCACTCAAATTCAAATACATTTTTTTAAAACTTGTAGTGGAGGACACTGGGTGTTAATACAGTTTCTTCAAATATTAATTCAGTAATTAAATTTAATTAATTAATTTTAGTTTTTTTTTTAGATTTAAATTGCATATATCTACCAAGAGATGGCGCCAGATAAACTTAAAAAAAAAGATAGGACTTTTCTGCAATATAGTGAAAAAAAGTAGGAATTGATTTAAAAATTTTTTTTTATATTACTTGTTTCTATTATCTAGACCAGGGGTCTCCAAACTTTCCAGCCATAGGGCCCTACTGTTTACTCCAATAAGTACCAAGGGCCAAAACCGTTTTTAATTTTCTGCCATTATCTATAATTTTTAGTGTTTTAAAGTGTTTTTATCCAACTTATTACAGCAACAATAAGCTATTCGCTGTCGCGGGCCAGATTGATGACACTGGCGGGCCGAATTTGGCTCGCGGGCCGTAGTTTGGAGACCCCTGATCTAGACTATTTTACATAAATGACATTATATATTTAATTGTATACATATGCATATAAGTTTTTCCTTTAAAATCCAAAAATATGTAAGTTACGACATGCAGTTCCTGCAATTCACTCAGTATATGACTGATTCTTATTTCTTTTATTAAGTGCAATAAGTTGTGAATTGTTTCTACGAAAATAAAAGGAAATTTTTTTCTGTTTTTCTCTATTATCTATGTTAAATTTTTTTTAAACAAGCTTTAAGTTGCTGAATATCCCCATTATGTTTAGAATGCCGGTTACAAAATGAGGAATTTCTTTTGCAATTTGAATAGCAGATGAATCGCAATCGCTCTAAATCAAGCATTTCGTCTTGCAATCACTTAATTCATTTTGAAAGATTGCCAGAGCACATTTTTATTTTTAAAAATAGTTTTCGATTAGGATAATTGTTAAAAGGAAGTGTTTACTCAATGTTTTTGCAGTGCTGTAATAAATAGTATGATCACTGACAAAGTACAGGAAGGGGAATGGAAAACAAAGGGAAACATGTCGTTCAAATGCTATCAAGTCTGTTGATCTTTGAGATCAGTTTTTAATTGGCAATATTACTTTCTTAAATAATGAAGAATTACACATTTAAACACATTCTATAAAATTTGATTCCCACTAAAAACTAAAAACTCAAGACGTAAAGTATCAGCCAATCAAAAGCATGTTATCAAGTTCCGCACATCGAATCATTTTCAATTTGAATTTCGGCGACCTGATGGCCAATTGGCTAGCGCTCTGGCGAATCCCTGGCGGTGTTATGGATGTTTGTTAATGATTCGGAATAAGCGTTAAATTTTTGTCTCTTTCTTCTTCATTGACGCAACAGCCCCGTAGTGGGCCAAGGACGTCTACCTACTGGCAGATTTCGAGACAGTAGATGTTTTCTTTTATGGGATAGGGCTGTCAGCCCTAGGCTCAACAGTCATATTAGACAGGGACCCTACGGTTTAAAAAGTGGATTCCGAACCACTACAAACAACCATGTTACCGCGGGAACTCGAACCCGAAACCTGTGGCACTGAGCGCTACTCACTCGACCATCAGACAGTCCAGTCCCAGTCTAATTTAGCCCAATAGTTTTCGATTATAATAATTGTTAAAAGGAAGTATTTACTCAATGTTTTTTTTCAGTGCTGTAATAAACAGTATGATCGCACTGACAAAGGAAGGGAAAAAAAGAAAACAATGGTAAACGTCGTCCAAATGCTATCGAGGCTACTAATCTCTCAGATCAGTTTTTAATTTGCAATATTATCTTCTTAAATAATATAGAATTACATATTTAAACAACTTTCTCGTTATGACTATACATATTTTTTTTTATCAATCAAGCCTATTTAGAAGAAAAGCCTAAAAATTGGAAAATGACTTTTGAAATTGCTACTGTACAAAATATGCAAAAACAAACAAACAAAAAAACCAGAATATTATGTTACCTTTTAAAAGGCTTATACAAGATAAAGAAAAACACATCTTTTTCAAGCATTGCCTTTGACAAAATGATTCTACTAAGTTAGCTTTATAAGTCTAACTTTACTGCTAATTTGTATAGCGATTTATTAAAGTTATAGGTAAATAACATGATAGTGATTTGAATGTACTACTGTGTCCAAAAAGTAAGACCAATTAAAGTAAGTTAAATTTTTCGGGCATATGGAATTTCAATTTTGTTTTCTTTTTTTTTTCAGGTTGCTGGCATTGTCCTTGGCATCTGTGTGAAATTTCACGTCAAAATATTCATTAGTGTTTGAGTTAAGCTTTTTTCGTGAGACGCTAAAACTGATTTCGGCGATTTTGAAATGTCTGAATTAATTGAGCAAGAACTTGCGTTAAATTTTATTTAATGAAAACGTAAAGAATGTTGCAGAAGGCATGCGGTGAGCATTCCATATCGAAGAGTTTTCATTTAGTCGACCACCAACCTCAACCGACGAAGCTCACGTCCAAAAAAATTAAAGATTTGTGCTTGCAAACCGTCGATTTACAATTAGAGACCTTGCTGATGATGTTGGAATTTCAAAATTCCATTTTAAAAGATGTTTTCTCAAACGTCAAAATCTTGATTGGTTGCTGGTTGTACCAGCTCACACTGCATCATTTTTCGTGACTTTTTGCCAAAAATGAAACCCATATCGTTCCATAACCACCGTATTCACCTAATTTTAGCATCGAGCTACTTCTGCCTACTCCCTAAACTCAAAGACCAACCGGGACAACATTTTGAGTCGATTGAGAAATTTCAAAAATCGCCGGAATCAGTTTAGCATCTCACAAAACCGAGAGTAACTCAAGCATTAACGAATATTTTGAAGTAAAATTTCACACAGATGTCAAGGACATTGTCAACAACATAAAAAAGAAGAAAAAATTGAAATACCATATGCCCGGGAAATTTAAATTGAAAACTGGCCTTACTTTTGGACACAGTATTAGTAACTGTAATTATATTTTTTAATGTATTGAGTTGCTGTCTTTTTTAATTTTCTTGTTCTCGAAAAGAAATAAACAAAAACCGGAAAAAAAAAAAAGAATACATACCAATACAATCTTTTTGGGTCAGGTACAACATTATGAATGAAAAAAAGCGTTTTTGAACCTTTTCTAAACAGCGGTTTGCTATCTATTCAAGGTCGAATATTAAAAAATTGGCCGACTTGCGTGAAGGGATTATCACTTTTTAAAATACTAGTTGTCTAATTTTTCATTTTTTTTATAACAAATGGTTTTATGGTCGAAAAAAAAGTTCTTTGTTATTTAAACTAAAAAAAAAAAAAAATTAGAATTTCTCAATAGTACTGCGTGGTATAAGTTATGAATATATATTCTGAAATCCAACATACTTTCACTTTAGTATGTTGGATTTCGGAAATATCTGACAGTTTCAGTAAAAGAAAGAATTATCGGATTTTTAATAATAGTGTTATTTATTAGAATTTGAGGTATTTCACTATGTCGTTTACAATAAGAATTAACAACATTACTATTAGAGAATGAATACTATTTTATATCCCATTTAATTTTTTATCCCAGCAATTTTGAAAAAGATGCATAATATTTTTAAAAGAACACAAAACTGTTTCGTGTGTTTAATCCATATTTTTATTCAGAAAAATATTTGTGACAATTATTAATTCTATAAAATTGAATTGCCAATAGAAACTCAAGACGTAAACCCCATCCAACCTGAAGCACGTTCTCATATTCCGCATATCGAGTCATTTTCATCTTTGGAAATTTCGGTGACCTAATGGCCAGCTACAATTCTGGCCGTTGGTACCACAACCTTCAGGTTCGAATCTTGGCGGTGGCATGAATGTTTGTTAACGGTTAGGAAACCACGTTGTTGGTCCCGGTCTTCTTCATTGACGCAACAACCCCATGGTGGACTAAAGCCGTCTACCTACTGGCAGATTTCGAGACAGGTGCTGTTTTTCTTTTTACCGGATAGGGTTACCAGCACTACGCCCAAGAATTATATTAGACCAGAAACTACGGTTTTTAAAAGTGGATTACGAACCACTACAAACAACCATGTTATTGCTGGGACTCGAAACCGAAACCAGTGGCACTGAGCGCCAGAGAATAGTTACTCGGCCATCAGGCCCAAGTCCTGTTCTAGTATATCAGCGATCAGAAAGCTTAATTTTCACACTTTTAAACAGGCCAATAGCTTTGATTTAATGCTTACCTCCAAAGTTTTTTCTATTTGACTGGCTTTCTACGATGTGAGATTTTAATATCCGATGAAAACTAATTTCTTATATATTACATATATATTTAGACACAATTACGTAAAGGCTTTTGAAAATAGAATTCAAAAGGTTTAGACAATACAACGAGCTTTCTCTTTGTTCTTGAAACATACCTAAAATTACTCCTCTTTTTTCCTTTCAAAATTTTATTGCCGTTTACTATATGTAATAATTGAATTGAATACACTCAAATTTTAATGATGAATTTATCTCTTGTTTACAGAAACTCCTGGTTCATAAATAATTATCATAGAAAGACATGTTTTAAAAAATTCTCTCCAATAAATCCAATGAGTTTATTTCTTGTTTAATGTAAATTATAATTAGTGCAAAATATTCAGTTCATTTAAGTTTAATTTAAAAAGTACTTTTTAGCAATCCATCTAATTTATTTCTCAATAAATTAAATTTTGATTATAATGAAAATTGGTAATAAAAATGTACTGTTTTGATGATTTATAATGGGATTTCGAGACATTCCGAACGCAATCAAATACTAATCATGAATTAATATAATATAATACATTCCAAAAATGTAAGTGTCTAAATCATTTGCAGAACTAATATTCCTTACCAGCTTCTAACACTTTCTGAAAATAGCATTACCAAGATACAATACTGAGTTACTGAAAATATCGAATGAATTGCTAAAAAAAATTTTCCTCTTTAGAACTATAAACGTAATATTTTTCTTAAAATTACGGTGGTAAAAAAAATGGAATGTGCTACAAAAAATAGTACGACGTCTTTGATAGAAATATTGTTGTAATTCTCGCCGTAAATAAAACAATAATGAAAGTCAAATAATTTTGCTTCTTACTAGAACTGACAGCTATTCTGAAACCAACGTTAATTATATTCCATTCATAATTTACACTTCATGATATAGAAGAAGAAGAAAGAAGAGTAACTTAAAGAACCATAAGAAATTATCTTTTTTTTTTTTTTCTTTCGTTCAAGTAGCTTTCAAACAGCTTTTTGACTGTAAAACCATTTCATCATAAAAAGAAACCACAAGAATTAGATAAATAAAGATTTAAAAAGGTAATAATCCTACCGCATTATTGCCAAAATTTCCATTTTCCAACCTTGGAAAAAAAAAAAAAAAAAAAAACATTGCTGAGAAAAGTTCAAGACTTTTTGATTTTTTTTTTCTTTACAATTTCTATTTATCTCAGACGCTTGAACAGATATGTATTCGATTTTTTTTTCTGTTGTTATTCATTTCCTTTTCTAGAACAATAAAATTTAAAAATAAGATTCAATGCGATAATTCCTGAATAAACAAACACGGATATCATTATTCTTCTAAGAAAAATATCGATGTCAAAATTTTAGATATTAGCAATTTGCAGCGGTTACAACATAGCCGTGCTTTGAAAATGAATTTAGAATAACATATATTTAAAATAAACATCGAATTAAATCAATGGTGAAAAATTGTAAACTTGATGAAGCTAACATTAGCAAAATATATTAAACGGCCTTAATTATCATTTAACTTTTAGATATATATGTGTTGAACCAATAAATCTTTTTAAAGCAGTGCACATGTTCAAATATCGCGTCATTAAAAATTGCCTAATGTTAAAAATAAAAAATATAATTAGACGCGTCAACTCTTTAAATTACGAACTACGAATACGGAAACTTTTTGATAGGGCATAAATTACGAAGCTGTTAAAGAAATAAGATTTCAAAACTTACAAACTGCGTCAGCAAATTTATAGCGACATGGCTGCGAGTAATGAAACAAGTAAAATTAAGAATGTATTTTCATCCAGGTCTTAATATTTATTGATTTTCAAATGTTAATAATGCCTGACTCATAGTAACATGCTCAAATGGAATGCTGAAAGACTTATTCGAATTTGTTGATCATACCCACTGCAGTCAATACTTTCAGAAACGTCAAGACTCGTTGAGAGGACTCGACTGAGAGATGGAACACCATTATTTACTGTGACCAGAACTATAAGATGGACAACCATGATTTACTGTGACCACGACTATAAGATGGACAACCATGATTTACTGTGACCACAACTATAAGATTGACAACCATGATTTACTGTGATCACGACTGAGAGATGGAACATCATGATTTACTGTGACCACAACTATAAGATGGACAACCATGATTTACTGTGACCACGACTATAAGATGGACAACCATGATTTACTGTGACCACAACTATAAGATGGACAACCATGATTTACTGTGACCACGACTATAAGATGGACAACCATGATTTACTGTGATCACGACTATAAAAGATGGACAACCATAATTTACTGTGACCCGGACTGAGAGATGGACAATCATGATTTACTGTGACCACGTGTGCGAGATGGACAACCATGGTTTACTGTGACCACGACAGTAAATCATGGTTGACAACCATGATTTACTGTGATCCCGACTGTGAGATGGACAACCATGGTTTACTGCGACCACGTCTGTAAAATAGACAACTATGATTTAGAATAACGATATTCAAATTGTGTAAAATATGGACCCCTAAATACCAATAGACCTCTTCCAAATATATCTGATAAATTCTCGTTTACTTCACTTTTTAATAATATTATTTGTCGTGTTACTAAAATCAAAAAATAAAATTAATAAAATTGATAGTTAAAAATTTAAGCAATGGTAAACCACATCATTAAGTAATGGCCACGACTTTCAGTTTAATATAAACACGAAAATTGAACAAGGTTTTA
The DNA here is from genome assembly GCA_021605095.1 of Caerostris extrusa. Lineage (NCBI taxonomy): Eukaryota > Metazoa > Arthropoda > Arachnida > Araneae > Araneidae > Caerostris > Caerostris extrusa. The sequence continues at coordinate 29,713 of BPLR01006636.1, forward strand.
GATTATTTTTGTAAAATAATGCAAGCTCATATCCAATGATATTACATAGTGTCATTTATTTTTTTTAAATTATCAACATATGTATTCAATTATATATACAATTTTTTAATTTAATTTTTATTATATTTTTTTTAATAAAATAATTTTTTACGTACCACGTATTTTTTGAGAAAAATGATTTTATTTTCATTTTATTTTACCTATTTTGGTACTTACGTATTAACGGTACCTTGGCGACAGATTTGGCGGTTTTTAAGTGTCGCCAATCTAACAGCTACTAAGGTTACCAAACCAATAGAATAGATTGGTGCCACTTAAAACCGCCAAATCTGTAGCTGCGGTTGGCGCGTGTGCTCTTTATTGGAGCAACTGTCGAAAAAGGTACCGTTAATACGTAAAGTACCCTTTTTTTTTCATTTTTTATTAATTTATTTTTATTTTACTACATTATTTATTTTTTATTTTATTCATTTGTTTCATTTTGTTTTCTTTCTTTATTTATTTTATTTTATTTTATTCATTTATTTATTTATGCTCTACTTTATTTATTTACTTTATTTTTGTTTCCCTCATTTATTTATTCTTGTTTTTACTTTATTAGTTTAATTATTTATTGATGAGAAAGGGTCCTATTAAATGTTTTAGCATTCTTCAAGAACTTATGAAAACCATAGATTTAGAACGAGTTTATTTAATGCAAAAAAAATAGGCTCAAGTAAATTGTTTTAGGTTCGTTCAAGAAAATGAAGTAGAAATAATTTTTCTTGCCATCAAAAAGAAATAAAGTTTAACATAAAATGGATGATATCTAAAGACAAAATTTAATTATTTATTCGCGATATAAATTTCAGAAACAGCAATGCCAATTCGATTTTAAATATCAGTATTATCAGACTTTAAATAAACATCAATTTCTCTGATCAATAGAATGAAAAAATTCGTGTCGTTATCAAAATATTTGCATTTTTAAAACTACTAACACGATAATTTTTTAATAGCAAAGATTAGATGAACCTTCGTATGAATAGATATTATTTACATTAGCACTGTCCTTGCTGAGTTAGCATTTCTGTAATCATACATATTAATGCACTTTACTAGTACATTAAGAGTAAATAATAGAAGAGCATTTGTTAAAAAAACGTCACAGTTTTCAAGAGTCACTCTGATTTTATCGCAAACTCTTTTACAAATAATGCTTTGTAATGGATAAATGCATGTCTCAGCGTTAAAAGAACACAGAATTGCAGCAACGTCTTTTCATTACACTCTTGAATTTCAAGGTTATGCTAACATTTTATGGGTTTGGCTGGCATGTTTACAGATCTTAATTTTCAAAATTTACTAAGCATTTTCCGCACAACTGTCTTTATTTAAGTGCAAAATAATTAATTATAATAATTCAAATTAAAGACTCGTTTTCAAGGACTTTTTCTTTTCTAATTACAGTGAATAAAGCTTTTTAAGAAACCAGCTTTAAATTTCCGCACCTTCAAATGGCAGAAAATATGGACAATTCTATTCAATATAATTAAATGTGAAGGCAAATATAATGTTGCTAGATTCTGCAAACAGTTCTTTTTTCAAGTTTATGCTAACATTTCACGGGATTGCAAACAGTTATTTTTTTCAAGTTTAAAGTAAAAAAAAAAAAAAAAATAATAAAAAAATAAAAAAATTTTTCATCATACAAAAATTTCAAAAGAAGTATGAAGATATATATTGACTTATATATTATAAAATTCCAGAGTTAAAATTTTAAGAACATATATTAACCCTTGTTTATTTTTAAAAACATGGAATGAATAAATAATTGGACATACAGTTTTACTGAATTTTAGCATGTATTTAGAGCATAAAAATATGCTTAAAGATAGATAGACATTATTTTATTAAGAATTTGAATCAGAGTTAAAATAATATCATTTGCAGGTTTGTAAAAATAACTTCATTTACATTAGGCGATCCGATGGCCAATTGGCTAGCGCTCTGCCTTTTGGTACCACAGGCTTCAAATTCGAATCCTGGAGTTGGCATTGGTGTTTGTTATTAAGTCGGAATCCACGTTAAACTGTAGATCCCGGTCTAATTAGCCCAAAGTGGGCATAAAATGAGAACGTAGAGCGACAAACCAAACTACACTGAGATTGGTTACAAATAGCGACAATCAACAGAGTTAGCTGTTGATTAGCGACAATCAACAGAGTTAGCTGTTGATTAGCGACAATCAACGGACAAATCAAATCCTTTATATTAATAATGGTGTAGTACAGGTGTCTCAAACTACGGCCCGCCAGTGTCATCAATCCGGCCCGCGACGAACGAGTATCAAAATTTATCATCAAATTTATCTTTGCGTACTCGGCGACAAGTCTAGAAATTATAGATAATGGCGGAAAAATTAAAACGGTTTTGGTCTTGGTACTTACTGGAGTAAATAGTATGGCCCTAAGGCTGGAAAGTTTGAGACCCCTGGTGTAGTATATAAACATTTTCAATAAGAATATTCGTACGGCATTCGTTTTACATGTTATGACAAAAATTTCAATAGCAACTTTATTAATATGAGAAAAATAAATATTCAATTGATCAATACAATATTTTCTGGCACAGGAATGAACAGACTTGTGAAGACCGCGATGCCCATATTCTAACAAACATATAAAAAAACCTCGAACATTATCTGACATATATTTATTTAATTTCTTTATGTTTAATTAAAAATAAATGTAATAAAAAAGTAAACAAAGAATTTCTTGCCTGATCACGGACGGACACCCCATGAGTAGTCCACTCATGGAATGAGGTCATCTTCTGTTGTGATGGAGCACCCTAAGTAGAAGTCTGACTTGGCTCCGAGTCGCTAAAAAAATGAGGGGCAATGCCTTCAGGAAGACTTTTATACGGAACTACCCCGCATTTGCGTATCATATGGGGGAAAACCAGAAAACTCCCACCAGATACTCCATCTCATCCAGGCAAGATGCTGAAGTATCCTTGTTTGTGAAACAGTGTCTACAACACGCCAAAGGATTGAACCTCAACCTAATTCTCATCAGCGGCGCACTTTACCACTGAGTCACAAGTCAGTCAAAAAACAAAGAATTTGATGCATCATATTATGTTAGTGTACTGTGATCATCAATATTTTATAAGCCACATCAAAAGTGGTAAAAGTAAACTGGTTTCTATTTATTGGATTTTTATATACCCATGCCTAAAAATGCTTGTTTGTAAATATACATTGATACAAACAGAAGTGAGTATTTTAATGTATTTTTTAGCAATAACCGCATTTAACAAAATTTTTAAAATGACACGTTTTTGACATTAAATGTCAGGAAATAAAAAAAAATTACATGGATAATGATCCTACATTTAGGTTAGGAGGTTATCATTAAAAATTCCGTTCTTCTACAATAATTTAGGAAACATCAATCGAATATTTTTCTTAATATTTAAATGTTTATTTTATTATTACACTAATGCTGAATCATGATATATTTTTAATCTTGCCTTCAAACCTGAAAATCTCATAAAATAAACTGGCACTTAAAAAAAAATGTAAGAATATGAAGCCAGCCGCGGTCAAAGATTCCTTGTTCTAAAATCTCAAAAACAATTGAGTTAAAATAGTTTAACTAACACATTAAACGATTCCAAATGTATACGATTTTATCTGTTCAATATCATATTAGTAGTATCAATGTTTAATATGTAATAATTATTAAAATAGTAGAATTTAATATTAGAAATATCAAGCTTTATCAAAAAATAGGAACTTTTCCAATAAAGACATTTCATTCTTGTAGCTGCAGCTGCAGGGTATGCTGGAAGGTTATTTACACCAGTCATTTAATAAAATGCAAGTACGATTTTTAAACTTCAATGGGGCCTGATTGCCGAGTGGCTAGCTCTCTGGCACTAGGTACCACAGGTTTCGGGTTCGAGCCCCGGCAGTGCCCATGGATATTATTAGTGGTTCGGAATCCACTTTAAACCATGAGTCCCGGTCCCTAATAGGATCGTAAGAGCGTTGTGGGGGCATTGTTACTCCGCGTCCGTATCTTCCAAGTTACACGCGCCCCTTGGGCAATGCAAAGTGAGTAACATCTGTGCAGCGCTTGCCTTAAGGCATTCAAGACCAATCTGTCTAAGTGTTTGCCAGCTGCATTGGAACAAAAAAAAGTATTAGAAATAACAAGCTTCATCAAAAAATAGGAATTTTTTTCCAATAAAGACATTTCATTCTTGCGGCTGCAAAGTTTGCAAGGCTATTGACACTAGTCATTTAATCAAATGCAAGTGACTAGCGACAAAACAATGAAAAACGTGAAATCCACAATTATATAAGAAATAGATTTATTGCGTAACTGTAACGGTTGAGAAAAAAACAAAAGAGGATAAGAAATATAATATCGTTTATTATTTAACTTGTGAAACAAAAATAGTTGCCTGTTTTCGGTCACGCATAATTTTCTTTAATAATTTTTTAATTAATAATTTTTCTAAAAAATGTTTATGATGGCTATAAAAGTTACATTTAAAAAAAAATTTATGAAAGTGATTTTTTATATCATTTGTATTATGGTTATCCCTGTATTCAAGGTCATTTTTTTTAGCTAAAATTACATAACTTTTTCAATGACTTATTAAGTGGATCCCTCTTTTGATGAGCTAGCACGAACATGCTTTTCCAGTTCATCTGAACATGTTTTTTATCTATGTAAAACTAGTTTATCTCATAGTAAGAGTCTGCTTTTTTATGATTTTCTTTTCCGTGCGATAACGATTTTTTTTATTTAATACTATTATTATTTCTTTTCTCACAAAATAAATTATATGTTATGTCAACTATTATTATTTCTTTTCCCATATCAAAATATTGCGTTTTTCTATTAGCTGTGAAAGTATTGTAAAACTCACAACAAAATATATTGTAAAAAGAGTCATCTATTGTATTATCTTTCATTTGGGAAGAAAAGAGAAGTAAAAAAATCATTTATCATTTTTTATGAAAGGTACTTTATTGTAAACATTGGAACTAGAATATAGCAGAAAGATGTTGTGTTTTTATAAATTTCGTAACAAAGGCTCGTCTTAAAATGTATGGAACATTTTATGACATTTCGAAGGAATTTTATTGATGATTTCTTTTTGTTCGTCACTTTTGCTCATAAAAAAAATATGGCATATTCATCAATTTTTTAGATACTATTATTTTGCAAACATGGATGAAAAAAACTTTTCCAAGATAAATATCAAAATTACCTTTGGAACTTTTCGATAGTAATTTCGCAATATGTATATTTTATTACTGTTATTTGAATATTTTTTTAAAAAAAATTATCTACATAAAAGATTCAATATTATTCTAATAATAAAAGTTTAATTCCATCGTAACATTTTCTTTTTTTATTTTTACAATAATTTTTGGTCTCAAATACATAATGCAAACCTCGATATATTATTCTTAGACAATCCAATCATAATCATAAGATAATAATAATGCAAACATGGATGAAAAAAAACTTTTTCCAACATAAATATCAAAATTAACTTTTCGATAAAAAAAATTTGGCAGCTCGCAATATATACATTTTTTACTTTTATTTGATTGAAACAAATACATAAAAGATTCAATATCATTCAAATAACAAAAGTTTATTTCCATTACAAAATTTTCTTTTTTTTACAATGATTTTAGTCTCTCATACATAATGCAATTCTCTACATAGTATTCTTAGACAATCCAATCATAATCATAAGATAATAATAATAAAAAAATGTAGATGAAAAAAAACTATTCCAAGATAAATATCAAAAATATCTTTGGAACTTTGTTTTCGAACTTTTCGGTGTAAAAAATTTGGCAGCTCACAATATATATATTTTTACTGTTATTTTGAATTTTTAATTATTTTATAAAAGATTTAATACAATTATAATAATAAAATTTAGTTCCATCGTAACATTTAGTTCAACATTTTTCTTTTTTTTTACAATGGGTTTGATCTCAAATACATAATGCAATAATCGACCTACTATTCTTAGACAATTCAATCATTATCATAAGTTAATAATAATTAACAGCTTTTATATCAATTTAAAAGAAAAGAACGGACTCTTTTTATGTACATCGTGATTTATATTAATTTCAGATAACTGTCATTCGTTTTCACTTCCTTGGAACTACAAATTATTTATTCATCCAATATGTTATCAATTTTATTATCCATTCGTTTTTTTGTTAGCTAATGATTGCATCGGCAAAAAACGTTAGACGCTAATGTTAAAGGAAACGTTAGGAGGGCTAACGACCTGAGCTTACCTTTTCTGCTAGAGATCCGAAAGTTTTGATTCCGGAAGAAAAAAAGTTCAAGAAACAAAAGTAGAAGGTCAAAGGACGAAAATGAGCTGCGGCACACCTGCTTTTGTAGTTACTCTTACAAGTAAGTGAACAGCCGTAGATAGTTAAATAAATAAACTGATAAATTTTGTGTAGAATCAGTGTTTTTACAAATGCCTACTACTAACAACATAAAGCATTTAATAAACATCTATCCATTTATGCCTTCGATTAACATAGTTTTATTTTTTTTGTGCAATATTAAATTTCGAACGCATTTTAACATACAATAATAATGAATATGGTGTTGACTATTGGACCTCTTGTCGAATGGTGTCACACTTACTCCTTCTAATAAAGATTGTTATTGTTTATTTCGACTTGTTACTTATTTTTGTACAATAACAAATTTCGAACGTTTTAGCATACGATAATAGAGAAGTTTTTGCATACCGTATTTTAAAATAAGGTACTTTTTTCTGCCTAGCGCACATGCTCATAGGAAATTGCGCATGCGTATCTGTAATAATGTTTCCTATGAGCATGCGCACTAGGAGAAAAATACCGTATTTTTAAAGTACAATATACAAACTTTCTCAATAATGAATATGGTGTTGGTGATATTCCTGTGACAGTTCATCTAGTTTTGTATTTGCTCTGGGACCTCTTGTCGGATGAAGTTACACTTATTTCTTCTAATAAAGATTGTTATTGTTAATTTTGACATGCTACTTATTTTTGTACAATATTAAATTTCGAACGCTTTTTTAATATACAATAATAATTAATGTGATGTTGGCGATATTATTGTGTCAGTTCGCTAGTTTGTATTTTTCGCTTGTTGGCTATCGGACGTCTTGTCGAATGGCGTTACGCTTATTTCTTCTAACAAGATTGCTATTGTTAATTTCGACTTGTTACATGAATCGACTTGTCGACCCAACTTACTGCAGTCTACTAATCATCGACACATCAACATTTAGTTTAGTCGACACAGAGACAAAGAACAGCAATAATTATTTCGTTTAAAATGTTGATTTTTGAAGATGGCTAATTCTCAAAATTCATCCTGAACAGTATATTCAGAAAATGATGTAACTAAATCGTCAACGAGGTGGATATAAAAGTAAATTACACTGCTACAAACTTTTTAATGCTGAACAAGCAGCTCTCGCTGATAATATAGAACCTCAAAGTAAGCTGGAAATTACATTAGAATTAGCAATGGAGACAGAAAATCTCAAAGTTACAATATTATGTGATATTAATAGAGAGAAACCCACAGAACAGCCATCATACTTCAATTCAGTGGAAGAAGACATCGGAAATATCAAGGCAAGCTTGCAAAGTATTTATTGTTCTTAAGAATTTTACGAACAATCCTCTATCTCAAAAAATCGAACAATTAGATACGAAAGTAAATGTTAAATAAAAGCACATTTGCTTATTTTGATGGCAAAATTGATAATCGGAACAATTTTAAATTACAATTTAATAACTAATAATCCCTCATTAAATCATATGCGGAAATTGTTTTATTTACGATACAGCTTTAAAAGGTGATGATAAATGTTTTGAAACTCAGAAAGACACTTTTAAATCTTTGAGATATGAAAACAATAATTTGATTGTTAATAATTGCATTATGAATGTTTTAAACTTGGAAGAAATTCATGTGGAATCCTTTAAAGATTTAAGAAATCTAAATCTAATGTCTCTAATGTCTAACATCTAGATCTGAATCTATGCATCCTAACTCTAATCTTTTTCAATCGCGCAACAGTCTTATGGTGAGTCACGGCTATCTGCCTACTGGCAGATTTCCGAGACAGGCGTTGTTTCCTTTTTACGAGGTAGAGTTGTCAGCCTCATGGTGTCATGCTAGACAGGGGATCTAAGGCTTAAGTGGATTCGAACCACTACAATATCCGTGGCACAGCCGGTACTCGGAGAGCAAGAGCCTGTGGCTACCAGTGCTAGTCACTCAGTCACAAGGCCCATAAAATCTAACTCTAATTGACACTTTTTAAATTTGAAGTCAGAGAGGCTTAAAGCTGATGAAATTGGAAACTAATGATCTACTAACATCAATTATTTAAGCACAGTTTCGAGTGAGATAATTTTTGGAATTCCATCTAAAGAGATCATAAATTTTAGAAAAATTACAAGGAAATCAATTACTTGGATTTCCCTGTAATTTCATTATTTGCTATTCTAATTTTTTTTTTTTTTTTTTTTTTTTGTAATTATTTTCAGTTCTAGTAGTTCCCTCTCCCTATATATATAAAATTTTCTATCGTTAATAAAATACTTTTTATTCATCCACTCAAGAGCAAATACATTTTTTTTTGAACTTGTAGTGGATGACACTTGATGTTAATACAGTTTTTTTCAAATATTAATTCATTAATTAAATTTAATTAATTTTTAATACATTAAATAGAGTTTTAGCAGTTTGTAATGAAAATTGAAATCAACAGGCAGTAGCTCAATCGGTAAAATGCAAGGAATTTGGTATTTTTTCACGTGAAGGTGAAGAATGAGAGTTCAATTCTTGCGAAAATCAAAAATGTTTTTGATAAATTTTTGCTTTAAGTAGACATTTTATCCAAATGATTTCCAAGAGTTCGCAGATGTGGCTTAGTGGTTAGAAGGAAGGATTCTTCTCATAGAAGAAATTTTTTTCTTTGTTGACCTAAGTAGGAATTGACTTCAAAAATTTTTTTTATATTACTTGTTTTGAATTTTTGTCTTAATAAAACAAAAAAACTGTGCCAAACCAAAACGAAACCAGAAGCTTAATTTGGAAATCGAATGCTTTTTAATTGTGTATTGTGTAAAAAAAACCCGACATCATTGAAAATGACTCTATTGCATAGATTTTATATCGCTAAAAATAAAAGCTTTAATTAAATTGTCTAAATGATTTTCACAAATTAAATTCGAGTATTTCTAAATATATGTGTAATTTTTGTCAATGTAGACATCATACATTGTTACGGCGTAACCGAGGTATTTGTCGCCAAATGAAACTGATCACTTCGCTGCTCTTCCAGCAAATTCTCAAAACCAATCTGCTCCAACCTTAAAAATAATAATAACTCAGCCGAAACGGGATATTCGCATTCACATTCAAGTACTAATTCATCCAGAAATAATACCGGTATTCTTGCAACTGGTCTTATCTGGGTTTGAAATCCTTAATCCTTTTCCCAAGGACAAGGTTCGTTAAATAGAGGAAGATAATTGAACTTTATAACCTCAGAATTTAAGGATTGCAAAAAGAAAACATAAATATGCCAATAGTCGCCCTTGATGTAACGGAAACAAGTGCTAAATTTAAAACTAATGCTATAATTTAAAGATGGAAACTGGTCTCATTCTAAACTCACTGATTTTTATAGTAATACCCACTAAGAAGTCAGTGAGTGATTTACAGAGATTATAAATTTATTACATCCTTCTACGACACTTAGTGCTGAGAATATTAATATTCCTGGTCTTGCATTAGTAGCAGATTCAATGTTAGACAAATCTGGTAAAACCTGTATGATTCTTGGAGTAGAGGTTTTTCCCCTCATGCAGGTGGAAAATACTTAGACAGTTATCTTTTTATGTCATGCAAAGGCTGCACACGACGTTACTCACTTAGCACTACCCAGGGGGTGCGTGTAACTTTGAAAATAAGCGGAGTAACAATACCCCGTAACGCTCTGCGATCCTATTAGAAAGGGACCTACGATTTAAAATTGGTTTCGAACCACTACAAACGTCCAGCGTACCGCCGGAACTCGAAGCCGAAACCTGTGGTACCGAGTGCCAGAGCGCCAGCCACTTGGCCATCATATCCCTAGACATTCTATAAATATAATTAAAAAAAGGAAATTTTAGGTATCCCATATCATTTTTGAAATTCAGTTTTAGGGATTCACAGCTAGTGACACTATAGAACTGCCCTAAACAGTATTATGGTTTTTATTTCAACAGAAAATCAGCTGGTGTTAGAAAATTTCGGAAAATCTATGAAGTATGTAATAATAGAATTTTGAGCAAAAGGAGACGTATGTTGAACTGGCATGTCATCAAAAAAGCACAAAAATGTAGTAGAAGTGGTCAGCACATTGTTCAAATGCCTGTCAAGGACCAGGAACTTCAGTGTAGGTACCGGATGATTCATGCAAAATAGCGGAGGATGGGGTTGAATTAAACTGTCCGTTTGAAAAGAATTAAACTTCGAAAGACTAAATGCAAAGATTAGAAATGAAACAGCACATCCTATTTCGTAAAGGAGTATGGCAATTTGAATCGTAAGGAGAAAACAGAGATACCAGTTCAGGCATTGTAACTTCCTATTACATGTCTCATTATGGAATTTTTCAAAAACTATAAAATATAAAGCTTTCAATTTGTGTTATATAAATTTCAGTCGTTGAACTGCAAGAGAAATAATGCTCTAAAACTTGCATAATTGAGTAGTTTTCTTTAAAAAACAAAACTCAAAATGGTGGCAAAACTTGTGATTTCGTTGCTCTGAAAAGAGTTACTTTAATTTTCAAAACGAATTGATTTATGTGGTCCTTCTTCATTAAATATAAAAACAAAGTAAAAGTGTCTGTTCTCAATACAATATGTGTTTGTAGTTTTTTTCTTTTATTTTCCCCTGCTAACAGTGCAATTTATTTACAATTTTGTAAAAAGATTTAACAAGTAATGCAATGATCATAACATGGAAATTTTTCGCAAGACGTGGAGTTTGTTTGTTTTGAAATGAGGAATTTATTTTAATCTTTATTAACATTTCAGATAATTTAGCATCATTTTCTTGCTACTGAATCCATTGGTTAGAAATTCTTTCCTCCCATGTCTTCAGTTTTGATAGGTTATTTGAGGGTGGAGTAAAATCCTTCAAGAATCATTTGAAAAGAGCTGTATGAAACTCAAATTGATATCAGAAATTTTTTAACGGACATTAAACAAACTGAAAGAATTTTAAATAGCAGGTCTCTTTAATTATCTTTATATCCAAATTGTCTGGTCTCTTTTTCAATTCCTTCTATTAGCTTTCTCACCTCCCTATATATATCTTGTTCAAATATTCAATCGTTCATAAACACTTTCTATTCATCCTCAAGTTCAAATACATTTTTTTTTTTTTTAACTTGTAGTGGATGACACTCTTGATGTTAATGCAGTTTTCAAATATTAATTCATTAATTAAATTTAATTAATTGATTGATTTCAGTTTTATATGGGAGAAAAATTTTCTAACATATAAGATATTTAGCAGGATATAAATTTAGGTATAAATACCGTCAGTGGCGAAGCGTGTAGATCGCTGGAAAAAAATGTCTTTTACAGATTCTTTTTCATTCTGGGTTCTAGTCTGAATCAAGGAGGAAACAAAATAGAAAATGAAACATGTGAATAAATTAATAGTGAGATGGAAAGTGTGCATGTGAGGGTGAGAAAGTGAGTGTGAGAGAGAGAGAATTTTTATAACTTAAAAAATGAATGAAAATATAAAAGACTTTCTGCAATATAAGGGAAAAAGTAGGAATTAACTTTAAAAAAAAATACTACAATTTTTTGTATATCTAAACTATATTTTACGTCCTTCGACTCCTCCTCTTTCTTCCAATCATTACTTAAAGCAGTGTTGTCACCTATTAAAAGCAAAGCTCAAAATATAGCGAGTTCATTGGGTTAAAGTTTAAAAAGTGTAAGAATTTCGCCATTGAGATAAAAAGAAAACATCAAACTGCTTTACTTGGAAAGTTATATTAGTATTCACCGATTTAAATTACAAATGTCTTGTAGTAAAGCCTGACAAAATATTTTCACCTAACAGGATTGGAACTTTTGAGTAACAGCAGAATCAAATAATGAAAACACCAGAAACTCTGAAGAAGCCCTGTTTCTTCCACAAAAAGACTTCATTGTTGCAGAAGTATAAACGATGACAATTCAAGTGGGCAATCACGAATCGGCAGAATTTCTGCCAAAATCTGTAAGCTTCACACGGCTCAACAAGGGCAGTAAATATCGGCACAGTAGGTGAGTTGCCCAACCTGTAGTTCACCATTGTTATATATGGAGCGAATATGTAATTGAAAAGTTCCTTGGAACATTTTCTTTTTTTTTTTTTTTTTTGGAAATTCTTATTATCAAAAAAATACTCAAACTAATGGTTATGATTTTTATTTTATTTCATTTGATTCTGCATTCTCTATTTTTAATTTCTTATTTCAATGGCTAAAAATTCTTATATATTCAATGACTTAAAAAATGTGTTTAAGAAAAGAAATGAGAGATAATTAAGATGTACATTTTGTTTTATTTATCATGGTGGATCCTTGGGTGATTTTTAACTAATTGTTTATTTTTTTTACTAATAATATTTACTCAATCTTTATCATTAAATGATTATCATTTTATGTAAAACGCGCAGTTTACTTTTTCAAATGTTGCCATTGCCAAACTCCTCGGATGTTGTTGTTCATTTCTTATACAACTTGGTAGAAAGACGGCAATATCTAGACCAAGTTCAAGAACTCATGTGGTCTCTCATGGAAAGGAAGGAAACCACGAGCAGCTTCTGTAGTGATGGAGCACCCACAAGTAGAAGTCTGACATGTCTCCTTGATGCTGACATTTTATCGGAGTAGTATTAACATCAGCCCTACACCCTTTGCTCATTCATCTTAGACCGGGATCTACGGGGGAAGTGGATTCCAGAACCCCTACAAATATCCATGGTATTGTCGGGTTCGAAGACGAAGCCTTGGCGCAGGAGCGCCAAAGCGTTAGTCACTCAACCACCAGACCCTATTTCAGATCCCAATAAACCATATGTAACTGGCATATCAAGTATATGAGTCACACCCAAAATTGTGCCAACTAATTATTATAATTAAAACATAAAATTGCATAAAATGAAAAAAAAAACTGAACTGTTTATGATACTACTTTCGTTAAATATTTATACGGGCTTTATGCTATTTTCTATAAAATGAAAAAGGTGAATCTCTTATGCAAATATTAATCTCACAAACAAAATGAAGTCTTTAGAAATTTTTCTTGTGTAAAATTAAAACAACATAATCGATTATACCTAAACAATCGACTTATAAATCTTGTAAAAAAAGGTCTTTTAAAGTTAAGATAATTGAATATTTGTATTGAAAGTAAAAAGGAGAAAACATTAACAACTATGAACTTGAAATATTTAATCATGCTTTTTAATACTAATTAATGTCAGAGGAACATGGGTAATTTTTTATTTTAATGAAAATTATTAATAATCTGGTGAATTCTAATGCAAAAAATATAGCAATTTTAATTGGGACAGCTTATTAATGGAAAGAGTTTTAGTCAGTGTTTTTCGATTAATACAATAGACACAAGTTTTTTTTTTTTCATGGATAAATTAAATTTGCTTACAGAATAAAAAAATTTAGCTTCCAAAATTCAGTTGTAAAAATTCAATTTCATATCAGAATAATAATGTTTTTTAAAGTATCATGTTGTTACTTTATCTCACTTCTAATCTCTTGCATTAGTTTTATTTAATTATTTAGTTGTAAAAACTCAATTTTCATATCAGAATAATAATGTTTTTAAAGTATCATGTTGTTACTTCACTTCACTTCTAAACTCTTGCATTAGTTTATTTAATTATTTAGTTTATTAATTATTATATTATTAGCTTATATACATTTCACTTATATAATTAGTTTATTTAATTATTTAGTTTTATTATTCATACTTCAACACCTTGCATTAGTTTATTTAATCTACAAGTTGTCCATTCGGACATTGGAAAATATCTGTGGTCAATTTTCAGATTCGAAACATATTTTGTAAATTGTGAAACACGAGCGATTGTCAGTGATATAAAAGATACATTTTTCTTTTCAGTTTGATTTTAATAAACTGAAATACTTCATTAACTCAAAAAATAAATTAGTAAAAAAAAAAATCTTTCAGTGCAAAACTCAAAAAAAAAAACAATAATTTTCCAAATGCATTGAAAATTATCCGTCAAGCCAAATTTTATGCTTCTTTGTGAAGGAAATTTTTAATTAAAATCAATTAAATTCATTGAAATTAAAACTAACTTTTTTTTTCGAAGCCAGTTAAAGTCAATTCATTAATTAATACAACATAAGAGAGAATGTACAGGGAGAGATGCAATAAAAATACAATCAGGGTATTTGCAAAAGAAGCATTTAGTCGACAATTCTAAAAAGAATTTAGAATGTAAGAAATTTGTTAGCATATTCGACTTTAAAGGAACTGAAATTCAACATAGAAAACGGCAAAAAAGTATTTTATTTTACATATTTTTTAAAAGTATTAATTATTTTGCCTATTGAAACAAATACAATTACAAGATAAATAGAAGGTAATAAAAAGAAATGATTATAAATTAAAAAATTAACACTGTAAAATAATTATATTCGTAGTGTGCAGGTTGAGCAACCAGATTGTTACTGGATGTGGTTAGATTGAGATACTTGAAGCACAGTTGGAGAACTCACAGCGCTTTATTTACACACGCACAATCACACATACACACAATATTTAACATTAAGAAGTAAAATTATAGATTCGTGGAAGGATTCCACTTCTAAGCCGAAAAACCGATACGCAGGTACGCGAGAGATGCTCGAAATTACTTCCTCTCCGAGTGTAAATCTGTAAGACCAACTACTACGCACGGTTGCGCTAAATATTTCCCTCTTTGGATTACCGATTGTAACCAAACGTTTCTGAGCGGGAGTGCACTTTGTACCTATCGGGTGAGAGTCTCGAGGCCTACGGACTATTTCTCCTGAACATTACATGGAGCGCTCTTGCCAGTGTGTAGGTGGAAGCAGTTACATGTTCAATTGTTTTTCAATAGCACCTTTTTATTTTTAAAAAATATACAGTAGCACCTTGTTCAGCAATTAGACATCTTGCTATTTTAGAAGTAAAATATATATTTCTGTATATTGCGCTTTTCCTTTGTTTTCTGATATGAGCAATATAATCAGGAGTTACTGTATAATCTTTTAAAATGAGTGAAAATTAAATTCTTCAGAACATTTTAATGCATAATATTCATAATAGTTAAAAAATAGTTAATAGCATAATAGTTTTTTTAATATAATATTTCATCCGAATAATTATTCAAACAAACCAACCAAATAAATGATTTAGAACTGCTAATTCATTCACATAAGTGCGTAACATAATTGAAACAACTTTCAAATTTGTTTACATAAGGGCCATTTTTAACGCGGACGAAATTAACGTAAATGCTTGCTATCGACCGCTGGTACGTTTAATTAAGCTAGAAAATAATTGCTGCATAATTTGTGAATGAATGCACAAAACAACGTTGTAAATGTCCTCAACATATATTTCAGAACACATTCCAACCTCTTTGGTGAATGAACACAATAATGATTCTCTTATGCAGGTGGAGCAATTAGAATCACATTTCCATAGAAACATCATATGATGGAACTAACGGTAACAACTAAACAAAAGAAGAGAAAAGGATAAAAATTAGATAAGTGATGAATGGAATTTTCATCGTGATCGTATCGAAGATCCATCAATTAGTTCAAAGAAATTGGTTAAATTCTCACAGAATGGAATTCCTCCATTTTAGTGCATTGTAACCAGGCATATAAATTTAAAAATTAGCATGAAACATCAAGAAAGAAAAAAAGTTACGTTTTTTTATGTTAAAGTAAAAATGTTTCTTCTTGATTTATTTTATTTATTGTGAACAATTTTATGAAGAATTTGAATTGTGGTAGTAAAATGTATGCATTAATATAATATTACTTTTTTTAACAAAATGGTTGGCTAAGAATGGTAATAAAAAAATCTGTATTTACAAATAAAGAAAATTATTTTAAAGCAATTTTTAGAGAAAAATATTAAAATAATACGCAACTTATACGATTTAAAAAATTTTTATGAAACAATTTGCAATTTAATTTAATTTTCTATCTCACCATTATTCCTAAGCAGAAAGAAAACAAGAAAATTGTTTTCTTTCAATTATTATTCATTTATAAAATTTATCATACTTTTTTAATATTATTATTATTTAATGGACTTCAAAAATGGGTATTAAAAAATTCAACATAAATTTCTAAACGTAAAATATAGAATCCCTAATAAATAGATGGGGTAATAGATACAAAATACTATTATACTGTAACCATGCTTCCTTCTACTCACTGGTGAGGCGCCCACTGTGGGAGTTCAACTAGAAATGTATTAGTCGAGTCACCTCGAGACTCTCATCCGAGGGGAGGAAGTACAGCACCACCCTGTACTGCAGTTGAGAAAGCGCTGATTTATAGTCTCCCCGTACCGAGAGGAAATATATTTAGCGCATTCCGGCAGATTAGTTGGCCTATAGATTCTCACTCGGCGGGGAAAGTATATTTTGTGCATCCTGCAGTATCCGAATTTCTCAGGCTTAGGGGTGGAATTCTTCAAATCTACTAATCCTATGTATCTGTCTTTAAATGTGTTATAATATTTTATGTCTATATAAGTTACCTTGTATGTGTGTGTGATGTCTGTGCATATATAAATAAAAGCTTTGTGAGTTTCTCCGTCCAGTCTCTCCACAGTATCTCAGCCCAAATGAGCAATCACAGTTTGCCCAACCTGCACTACAATACTGTTATTTTCTTTCTCATTAATATTTATAATATTTTCAAGTCATTTAATCAGCTAAAAACCTCGTAAATTTACATAAATATCAAATAAATTTATACGCCTCGTTCTTTTTTTATGATATTTTCAAATTTATTATTATTATTTTTATACACGCACAAACATTTTACAATCTCAGTTCAATAAATCTTTAAGATTTCAGGGCTTCGGTTTCTGCTGTTTTTTACTTTTTACAAATACAGCTGACGAAATTTCGATTTCAACACAACTCATATATTCAGAACACAAAAATTAATTACAGGCTGCCAAATGTTCGAAACGCCTGTTTATCTTTAACGAGTTTTATTTATTTTCTTTTTCTTTTTTATTTATTTGAGATAATAGTTTATGTTTTTAGCATGTAATTTTCAGCATTAATGTAACCAGCTCCAATAAATTCCATAGCTTTTAAGAGATCTGTCAAAAACAATTAAAACATCAAAACTGCATAGAAATTTAAATTTAACTAAGTAAAGCTGCAGAAATAGCGATTGGCGTGTTTTATGCAGGTTGGCAGCAAAATGTAACTGGGTGCAGTTGTTGGGTTGAGATGCTTGCGATACAGGTTTGGAGAACTCAGAGTTTTATTTGCACATGCACACACACGCACACACATACAATACATTACAAACAATATTTAACACATTTAAAGACAGATAATTGCAGATACGCGCGGAAGGACTCCACTTCTAAACCGGAAAATCTGAAATTTCCAGATACGCGCACGATGGTGCAGCAAAATATACTTCCTCTCCGAGCGAGAGTCTTGTAGGTCAACTAATACGCAGGGTTGCGATAAATATATTTTCTTTT